>JAFVLL020027429.1:0-73766 GCA_021397915.2 Tor tambroides
CAGAAGAAGGAGGATTTCTGCTTCTGTGTGGTCTACTCCAACCCTGAAACAGAAATCCAGCTGTCATTCAAGCGGATGCCCCGTGGCCAGAACCCTGTCCCCACTGAAAATGCTGTGATGGAGATTCGAGTGAGGGATGTCGGTGAACTTGTGCCACTGCTACCATGTCCCTGCACGCCCATCAGTGACGTTCGCTGGCAAACCAATGATTATGACGGGAATAAAATATTGCTACAGGTAAGACAAAGAGAATATATTATTAGAAAATATATCTCAAACCAATGACTTTTTGTATATATATATGACCCTGGACCACAAAACCAGTATTAAGTAGCACGGGTATATTTGTAGCAATAGCCAAAAATACATTGTATGGGTCAAAATTATTGATTTTTCTTTTATGCCAAAAATCATTAAGATATTATGTAAAGATATTTTGTAAATTTCCTACTGTAAATATATCAAAATGTAATTTTTGATTAGTAATATGCATTGCTAAGAACTTCATTTGGACAACTTTAAAGGCGATTTTCTCAATATTTAGATTTTTTTGCACCCTCAGATTCCAGATTTTCGGCCAAATTTTGTCCGATCCTAACAAACCGTACATCAATGGAAAGCTTGTTTATTCAGTTTTCAGATGATGTAAAAATCTCAATTTCAAAAAACTGACCCTTATGACTGGTTTTGTGGTCCAGGGTCACATATCATGTCTTAAACATTTAAATGACATCTCACATACACTATTCACAAAAGTTCTTTTAGTGAACTGTCAGCAGATTGTTCTAAAGTGTGTATTATGATAATAAGAGTTCATCAGGTTGCAGTGTATATATTTTACATGTTATATGAACTCTTAATAAATGAGAGTCTACATGGAATATTTCTGCTAAATAATTTTCGCACTCCACAGGACTATTGAAATAAATTAGTGTAGGCAAAAAGGTGAATGAAATGTAAAAAATATAATGCAATTTTCCATATAAATTTTAATATCTTAATATTCATATGTATTATTCATATATGATAACCTAAATTTGTAATGTTGGTTTAAAAAGCACATGACATGTTATGCGTGTTATACATGTTATACTATTAAAAAACAGGATTGTGATGAGTTTTTGCAAATTAACTGGCACAAACTAGGTAACAACAGCCAAATGCTAACTACCTAACATGAGTTAGTGTTAGACTACAAAATCAGTTATCCTAGACTAATTTCATTACGTTATTCATTTTCTGTGGGATGGAGTAGTTCATTCAGTTTTGAACCTTGTCTTATCTTTAGATTTTCTTATATACACTTTTAATTTTGAATAATGTATTGTGATTCATCTCAGAGTTGCTTTGGTCCAAGGCTTTGAAAAGCTCTTTGTTCAGAAATTTTCTTTCATGCCTATGGAGAAAAATAATGAGGAAAATGCTTCCATAACTCAGGTCCCTGAAATAAAATTTGAGCTCTGTAATGATGCTCTGCAAGCCGTGTTGCGAATCAGTTTATCATTACTGGTTGTCTCTGCAGAATTTACCTTCAGAGAGCAGCTCACATTCTTTGCATCTCATGCAGTGGCGTCCTGAGGGTGTTTTGGTAATAACCAAACAAACCAAAATTGAAAGAGTGAAGCAGTGCGACCTTCTCCTCCTGAGTCGTTACCTAGCTACTGTAGAAAACAACGGCTGCTAGTAACTACATTGATGACACAAATATACCACAGTTTTGAGCCAAACTGATATTGAACTCAGGTTCAGAGCAGCAACTGAACTGAGAACTACTGCTTAAGCAACCTGCAGAGTTGCATACAAGAAAAAAACATGCAAACAAAAAGATGTTGCATAAATTGTACAAACTGATTTTTAAAATGTATCCTGGTTCAGTTCCAAATACCTCTGGCCTCTTGTGTTTGTGTGTTTATGTGTGTTGAAGACTGTACTCAATGTAAAAATGCTTAAACAAACCTAAAGGCAGCCAAATGAACTAACACACGAGCACATACAGGTCAATTCTGCCTGACCTGGATTAGCTGCGATCAAAGCAGGTTTGGCTCTCTGTCACAACTACAGCCTCATTACTAATCAACCCCTGCTGGTGCCAAATGGCACAGAGAAGATTTCACACATAATACACATTATCTCTCACATGAAAAAACACAAGCTGAACTGATTGTATATACAGACATATTGACAAGCTCTCTCGCTTTACCTCAAAAATTCAAAATATAAGGACTTATAATATGCTGCTAAACATCTGAAAACATTTCATATTTGGAGAACAACAGGCATAGTGATATATAGACTGGAGTAATGTCTGCTGAAAAATTGTTTTTGCTATGACAGTAATGAATAAAAAAAGAATAAAATATTTGACAAATTTACTGTTTTTACTGTATTGCTGAGAACATAAATATGAGACTATTTTCAAAAACAACCCCAAACTTTAAAATGATACTGTAACTATGTAAGATACTGTAATTATTACAACATTTTTACAAAACTGTAAATTTGTGTTTACTGTAAATTTGTGTTTACCAAAGACAATTTTACTTACATTTGGTGCTCAATGAGTCATAAATTTCCCCAAAGGGAAATATATACTATTTTGAGTGAGATATAGCACATACAAAATGAATATAATGGCATATAATGAGAGAAATGCATGAATGTGGAAAACGTGGGAAATGTGTGAGTGGAACAGTGAGGAAGAATGGCACAAAGAGGCTCAAAGATGGATGGAAAACCAAATAAAGCACAGAGGAAAATGATCGAGGGAGAGGTAGAGGGATGGAGGGAATGTGCAGTGAGGTGTGAAGCAGAAAACAGTGGAACTTTGTTACTCTAATGCACACACACTCAACAATGCTTGCTAAGTTTAAAGAGAAATTTTCCTCTTTTCCTCTCACTCACTCTCTCTCTCTCCCTCACACACACACACACACACACACACACATATACACACACAGGTATATAGTTACCTTATCAAAACCACATTCCCACATTGAGTTTTGTTTGGCATTTGCAGGAACATGGCTCCTTTTCCCAAGCTATTTTTGTTTAACGTCAAACTATTTTGACAGCTCACTGCAGAATCGTTCTCCACAAACAGTTCACGTTGTTCGTCATATTGCCCTGTGAACAGTTCAAGCAGCTGGTTCTTAACTAGTTTTGCTTTAAGATCAGATTTTATATTTACATAGATTATCAAATGGCGACCAAATGTATTATATAAAATATCCTTAATATCACACATCTTAGTAAGCATTAATTTAAAAAAATATTTAAAAATCATACCCATTCCAAACTTCTGAACGGTAATGTTTGTGTACATTTTATTATCAATATAGTACTTTAAATAATAGGTCCCACTTTATATTTGGTGGCCGTAACTACTATGTACTTACTTCAAAAAATAAGTGCAATATACTTATTGTGTTAATATTATACTGCAGAACACTTTTGCTGCTATTGAGGTGGGATATGGGAAAGGTTAGGGACAGGTTTGGTGGTATGGGTAGGTTTAAGGGTAGATTAAGGTATAAGGGATGGGTCAATAGTGTAATTTTAAATGTAATTACAGAAATTAATTACAGATTAATTAATTACATGCAGGTATTTATTTTTTAAAATATATGTAATGTAATATATGTACAGTGTAAAAACATGTATGTACACAATAAGTGCATTGCATCAAATTATTAATTTAAATGTAAGTACATTGTAGTTAGTCATGGAAGCCTGTTTCCACCACTGAATAAAAAAAGGTAATTGGGACTTTTTATCTCACAATTCTGACTTTTTTCTCGCAATTATGAGTTTACATCTTGCAATTCTGACTTTTTTTCCTCTGAATTGTGAGATATAAAGTCAGAATTGCGAGATATAAAGTCAGAATTGCGGGATATAAACTCGCAATTGCGAGTTATGAAGTCCAGTTCTGAGGTGAAAACAAAGACTATGTTCTCAGAATTGAGAGTTTATATATCACAAATCTGACTTAATTACTCGCAATTGAAAGTTTATATCATACAATTCTGACTTCATTTCTCAGAATTGCGAGTTTATATCTCGCAATTCTAAGAAAAAAAGTCAGAATTGGCCGTTTATATCTCGCAATTCTGACTTCATTAGAGTTTATATCGCATAATTGCGAGTTTGTATCAGGCAAGTCAGAATTGCGAGATGTAAACTCGCAATTGTGAGAAAAAAGTCAGAATTGTGAGATAAAAAGTTGCAATTACCTTTTTTTAATTTTTTTATTCAGTGGTGGAAACCGGCTTCCATAGTTAAGGCCACCTTTATTTGGGACCAAATAAAAAAAGGTACTAGGATCTGCATAAATGGTGTCCTGAACATTGCCTATTAATTGCACATAATTTCATGCTCTCATTTTGACTTTGTCAGGTTCAAGGATCACGGTATTACAGCAAACACACAATTGCGAAGTTCTGCCACCTTCCTCCTGATGATCCTCCGGTTACCACCCCTCCTCCACCCGAGCCGCCCCCTCCACCACCTCCTCCACCATACGGCCGCGGGCCCGCCTCCTATCGAAATCGTCGTTATCACCGGAACTCATCGCGTTCACGGACCCAGACCCTTCCATCTCCAGTTGCCTCTATGACGCCTACGCTGTGCAATCAGGATGGCCGCATGGAGAGGCTTCAGAGGGATGTGGAGCTCTTGCGGGCGGGATGGACAGGCCACCGCACACAGTCCCTCTTTTCTCTGCCTACAGACGAGTCCCGCTCCTCGTGTGCCTCTCCATCAAGCTTCCGTCCTCGCTGCTTCTCTTCCATGGCTGCTCCAATTTTCCGCGTCAATGTCGATACGCTAGTGGGAGCCGAAGAAACGGATGTGGACACGGGACAGACCATCAGCGGCAGCTCTGTGGACCTGTCGGTGGTCTCAGGTTATTCCCATCCACAGCTGAGGCCCCATTTAAAGGCCCCAGCACCGCGGCCCAAGTCTGCTCCTCCAACAGATGGAGGTCTTGACTTTGCTGATCTGACCTATTATAATGCCTCCTCCATAAAACAGACTCCTGTGCCGTCCAGAACACAGAGCATCTCTGCAAAATCCACACCTTGTGTAGTACACAAACCACAGCCAAAGAATGTGAAGGATGTGTTGCCAGACAAAGGACAGCAGAACAGCAATGGCATTGTGACAGTAGATGACTGTAGTCAAGAAGGCACTGTGGAGGAAGAACAAGAATTTTATATCTGACACATGCAGGATGATCATCTCATCAGCATAAAAAGGAATTTTGAGGACTTCTATAATTGTAAGCAGCTGAGTATTTAAATGTGGAAAACACTTAAACCTATCGTTCACCCTAAAATGAAAATTCTTTCATCATTTACTCACTCTCATGTCATTCTAAAAGTGTAAGATTCACCTGAAAAACAAATTAAGATATTTTAATGAAACCTAAAATGGTTCTGTCCCTTAATTGAAAGTCCAGCTAACTAAAACTTCAGGTCATAAAGGCATTGACAAATTAATCATGCAGTTTAATATGTCTTGTGAAGTGATATGATCACTTTATATATATGATGAGCAGATTTAATTAGGCATTTATTCACGTAATGTAAACACATATGGTAAACGCTGAAGCTCAAATATGTGCATACGTGCGCATTGACTTTCAATGGAGGTACAGAACCAGGTTTACTTAAAAACGTGTTCTTAAATCTCAGGTTTAATGATGAGTAAAGGATCATTTTTGGGTGAACGTTTCGTTTTTGGGTGAACTATATTTAAGCTTTTGTTCTATAGTAAATTTGTTTTATTAGCAACAGGCCTTGCTTAAGAATGTGCATTCATAATGAATGACTCTAAGACTGAATCAAATTGACTTGCATTTGTTGTATGTTGTGGTATTCTGTAGTGTTTTGCAATATCTGTAATTACAAAAGAGCTCCATTGCTTATGTGAGAGAGCTCAACGAAGAATAAAACTCTGCCACCTAGTGGTTGAACATGACAACTACACAGGTGCTAGACACTTGTGTCATGACGCAGCAGGTCACTCATTATTATAGAAAATATTGAAACCTCTACAATTTGTACAGTTTCACTATTTGTTCTGTATAAGAGTTTAAGAAAATTGTTTGTTTCTGACCTGAATGTAATTATGGGGGCAGTTGTGGCCTAATGGATAGAGAGTCAGCCTTGTAATCCAAAGGTCATGGGTTCGAGTCTCAGGTCCGGCAGGGATTGTAGGTGGGGAGAATGAATGTCCAGTGCTCTCTCTACCCTCAATACCATGACTGAGATGAAACCCTTGAGCAAGGCACTGAACCCCAAACTGCTCCCTGGGCCCCGCAGCATTGGTTGCCAATTGCTCTGGGTGTGTTCACAGTGTGTTTGTGTGTGTGCACTTGGATGGGTTAAATGCAGAGTACAAATTATGGGTCACCATACTTGGCCACATGTCCTTTGCTTTGTCACACATTTTAAATTATATGTAAATATTTTGTTTCAAATATCTCTCAGTGTCAGATGCCAGTGCTCTGTGCAGAATATCAATGATTATATGGATAGACAAGAAAATAATCAAGGAACTCATTAATGTCTGCGTTTACAACTATAAAATTATTATGGTGTGAATTACTTGCTGTTGATGTGATGTTGTAATAAAACCAAATAATTATCATGATTATTATAGGGGTTAGCAGCCGTTTCTTTAAGGAAAAAAATCAGTAAATAATGAATTGTGGGAAGTCACATACTTTTACAACAATTGGTCTCAACTAGGTCCTGTTTAGAAATGCTCATGTTTAGAAATTCTTAATCCAAATGCAGTGCATTTTATGCATAATGTTGCCAGTATGTTTATGTTGTCAAACACAGGAAATTAGTCTTGCACTTCATTGTAATGTAATATGCAGGCTTGTTAATCAAACCATTACTAAATCTTACAATTCTTTTCAAAACATGGTTCAATGTAGGGTCAAAGGTCAAAGGTGTTCATGTTTTATTACAATCTTGTAACCTGTACATATACAGGACAGACACGCCCTTGTGAGTTGCCCCTCTCTCAGTGCCAGAACACTCCCCACCCGTTCCCAACTAATCCCATGAGCGTACCTGGCACATCGCTACGGCGTCACCGGCTCTCAGTGCTACTGCGCTCCGGCACTGGACTGGGATTCTGTTAATCCGGTCCAGCAGCCATAGAGCTACAGAAATAGGGCAGGAGGGGTGAACGACAGCGAGCACTAGTTCCCTGCTAGAACAGAAGTCAGTTCTAATAAAGTCAATTCCTGTGAAGCAGCTGTAGGTTAAACATGCTGGGTTACAATGCCAGAATAATCAGACAAGAACCACAACAACAATAACAATAATTAACTATTAATATTAATAATTAGTAGTACTAGTATTGTTGTTATAAATATTAATACGTGTATATTAATACAAATATTACTAAATATATACTATGTACAAAATATTCATAGTTAATAGTAATTTTAACCTTATTATAGGGTAAGTAATATTAACACTTTATTTTAAGGTCTAATTCTCTCTGTTAACTAGCATGAATTTTATTAGCATATTGGCTGTTTATTAGTACTTATAAAGCACATATTAATGTCTTATTCTGCATGACCATATTTTAGATCCCTTAATAATACCCCTTAATAACTACTTTACTGACTATTAATACGCAGCAAAGTTTGTTAAGGCAAAAGTCATAGTTAATAGTTATTTAATAGTGAGAACTGGGCCCGTATTCTTAAAGATTCTAAGAATCCTCTCAGAGAGCTATTAATTTGGCTTAAAAATTTCTAACTAGGAGTCTTAGCTTAAAAGTGATTCAGGACCAATCTGAGAGCAACTCTGAGCGAGGAAAAGACAAAAACTTTTATCTTAGTGAGGAGGCGGGGCTGACCCCGTTGCTAGCTATGACACAGTCTTTTGAAGAATGTGATTGGTTGGTTGTTCAAGAAGGAAATAAAAGAGCGCTTTTAAGAGCAGGGTCTATTATAAGCTTTCACTTTGAAATTACAGACGTAATTTTTCCTGTTTTACCATACTCTCTCTCTCTCTCTCTCTCTCTCTCTCTCTCTCTCTCTCTCTCTCACACACACACACACACACACACACACACACACACATACACACATTATATATGTATATATATTCTTTATTTTTTATTTACCATGCTGTTATACTTAACATATTTTATAGGAAATGAACAGCGACACAATAAGGTTCTGAAAGTGCTGTAATTGTTTGTATGATCACTTTGCTTGTAGAAGGTTGTGACAGACCCAAATCATCACTGCTGCATAGTTGGATTTTTCCAGTTGCCAAATATGTTAATGTAGTGATTACTTCCATTACTTCCAATCACTGTCGGAGATGTTAGCGTGTCTCTAATAAGATCGGTCACAAATCTAATGTGTAGCGTCTTATTACCTCACTGTCATGCATTGTGTGCAACACATTTATTCTCCCTCTTCATGTTTTGTCCATTTTCTCCACTGCTAAAGAAACTCTTAAGCCTCTTAAAAGTCCTCGTCCATACTCCTAACAATTTCGGACCTTAAGACCTCTTTTAAGGGTTAAGATGCGTTCTGAATTACTTTTTTCTTTACTAGGATCTTTTCTTTAATTCTAAGAGGAAACACCCACATTTCTAAGAATTTTCTTAGAATTTTGTTTCTAGGAGAAACTCTTAGCACTAAAATTTTTCATGAATGGGGCACTGGTCTCTAAACTAGAGTAACCATTACTTATTTTGATTACTTATATAGCTGAATAATCATAATAATAATATTATTATTAATAATAATAATTAAAAAATAAAAAATAATAGTATTATGTACTATAGCATAAGTAGTACTGCTCACCCTATAATAACTTCTACTATTATTGTGTATTAATATACACATGTATTAATATGTATTAATAACAGTAATGATGCATATGATTAGCAGTTATTAGTATTAGTACTCACCCTATTAATGATAATAATTACTACTGTTAATATATTATTATTATTATTATTAATACAACCATCACCATCATGACACTAGTATATTAAATTATTATCATATTATGCAATACACTACATACTAAATTGTGAGAATGTAATTCGGAACCTGCAGTATATGTCCAGGCAGTGAATATCATGGGCTAAAAAGTGTCCAAATGTTTTTAACATATTTTTTAATCTTTTAATGTTTTAGTTCATCAATATTTGACCTATTAAAGAACCTTCTGTATTCAAAGTATGTTTACGTACCAACTTTTAAATATCTGACCTCAAGATGAAAGAGGAGTTGTTCACTTTGGACAGCATTCCTTTGGGTTCATTGTCCTTGCTCAAGTGACCGTGACTTTCCCATCATCATTTCCCATCTTAAAAAATCAAATGCCATGGATGGAATACTGGAATTAAAGAATCTGTCTTCTCCACTGACTGCTGCCAAGTTGGTTCTACTAATTAACATGCCTTCTGATGGGCACCATCCAAATACCTGATGCTTACTGATCATTTCCCGCTTGCAGTTTACCATGGGAAAAATGTCTCTTCAATCTATTAGGGTCATTTATGGAAACTCCAATTACGGTGGAGATCTGACTTGGACAATGTGGAGAAAAAAACTGTTAAATATAATAATTGTTTAAAATAAATGTTCGGTAACACTTTAGTATAGGGACCAGTTCTCAGTATTTACTAGTTGCTTATTAGAATGCCTATTAATAACATATTGGCTGTTTATTAGTACTTATAAAGCACATATTCAGCATGGCCATATTCTACATCCCTAATCCTACCCAATACCTAAACTTAACAACTACCTTATTAACTATTAATAAGCAGAAAATTAGGAGTTTATTGAGGCAAAAGTCATAGTTAATGCTTTGTTAATGATGAGAATTGGACCAAATCAATATATTAGAATAATTTCTGAAGGATCATGTGACACTGAAAACTGAAAATGTGCCTTTACAGGAATAAATTATATAAGTATATTAAAAAAGAAAGCATAATTTTACATTTTAATAGTATTAAAAAATATTGTTGTTTTACTTTTTGTTCAAATAAATGCAGCCTATAAAATACTTCTTTCTGTCAATAAATCAATCAATCAACCTTTAAACAATAATGTATGGCGTATCATGTTACTCAGAAGCAACACAAAATTATTTAGAAATATTCAAAAATAGCAAAGTTGGTTATACACGATTATCTACATGCAGATGTTAACAGTTTGGTAAAGCTCACACTTTGGCATTGATTACATGAGAACATAAAATGTTAAATTGCATCTCATGCAGAAATGCTGATGCAGCATGTTGCCCTGTGTTATAGCTGGGATGGCATTTGCTCACTCTATCAAAAGAACAAGCTGCTTGTGTAATGACTTCCTCTCTCTATTATGTGTGTGTGTGTGTGTGTGTGTGTGGGTGCGTGGGTGGGTGTGTGTCTGTGTGTGTGTGTGTGGCTGAACTTGTGGAGTGCGGATTTGCTGGTCGAGCGCATGCCTCCCTCTGCCTGGCTCCTTATAGTGCCGGGCGGGAGGCAGGAATTCTGACCGAGTGGTACGGACATCGCCGCCGGAGACCACAAACACGAAGCTCTCCCTTTAAACAAGGTCTCATGATCGACAACTCTTTCAATCAGTTGTCCTGGGGTGGAGGATCAGGGCGAACGCACGTCCTCCTACACTTACAGCAACGCGTGTGAGTGACAGTGATAGTGGGGCTGCACATCAGGAGCAGCTGACACTCACCAAATCCAGAGGACGAGCCGGCAGGTAAGAACGTCTTATATTTTAACTCAATCATACATTTTAATTATATTTCGTTTTTTAATAATTTTTAATTATACTATATATTTGAATGATATATTTAGTTATAGGCCTATTTTTGATCAATATCAAAATGTAGTAAGAATTTCTGTTCAGAAGTTTAATTTCACTGTCTTAGTATTGTGATTTACACTGTTTCATGTTGCGTTAATATTAGATATATGGATGCTGTGGCATAGGCTAAGTTCACTCAAAAATGAAAATTCTGTCATCATTGTTTTAAAAATAACATCAGTTAGACATAAAAGAAGATATTTTGAGAAATGTCTTGGTGCCTGTTTTTATATACATACAGTGGAAATCAATGGTCATCAAAAATATTCGATTACCAACATGCTTCAAAATATTTTCTTTTGTGTTCCACAGAAGAAAGTATGACTTACAGGTTTGGAATGACATGAGGGTGAGTAAATGATGACAGAATTTTCATTTTTGGTAAATTATTCTTTAATTTTTATATTCATTCAGAATTGAGGCCAGACATCAGTGCAATTAAGATGCTAATCTTAAAAATGAATAAAATACGTTATGAAGATTAACCAACCTTAACCTTGCTTACGAAAGTTGTGCTGCTAAAAAAGTGGTGATAGTAGTATTATTTTGTACTGAATCAACATAGGGCTACACCAGCAAAAGTAAACGCCCCCTTACCTTATATATATATATATATATATATATTTTTTTTTTTTCTTGTGTAACCGAATCCATGATTCATTTATGAGCTGTTCTGGAAAATCGCTTTCCTAATACTTTTGTGTTTACAGATTTTGACCTGTTGATCATGCATCAGCTGTCTGCGACTTCCCTGTTCCTCTGTCTGTGGCTGCTGGAGTACTGCCATGGCAACAGTAGCTTGGGGAACAGCCTCAATGATCTACACACACAGTTTGGCGTCAGCCTCTACCAAACACTCACAGAGATGGAGAACAACTCCAACCTGATCGTGTCTCCAGCCAGCGTCTCGTTGTGTCTGGGTCTTCTGCAGCTCGGTGCCAGGGGAAACACTCTAGCACAGCTTGAGGAAACTCTGGGGTATGACGTGAATGGTAAGAGAAAACACCTGTAATCTGTATGTTGTTGTCATAAATAGTTCAAAATATAAATCAGCCATGTCTAACAACCTGCCTACCTACCATTGTCCAATGCTTGAAAAGTTAACATGACAGTTATGATGATACACTGGTCTCCTCACAGATGCTCGAGTGCAGGAGATTCTGTCTCGGCCACAAGGAGACCTGGGTAATTCCAGTGAAGGGGTGCGGCTTCAGCTTGCCAATGCCTTATTTGTCCAGAGTGGTGTGAAACTCCTGCCAGAATTTACCCAGCATGCCTTGGGATGGGGTAACAGTAGTCTACTGAGTGTAAACTTCAGTAATCCAAACCACACTCATAGTCGGCTACAGCAATGGGCACGTTCCCAGAGTAAAGGTGAGCTTGGATTGAGTGATAGTAAATGCAGTTTCCCTGAAATTACTACGTATTCATCATTTATATTTAGATTGTCTGCAATGTCATTTTAAGTGATGGATATATATGGCCTACAAAAATATACATAAAACATAATTATGTAAAATTAAATGTTAATATGAGTTTAAATATAAGAATGAATTTAAAATGTAATTTTGTAAATATATACTATATAGAAGTAAATATTGATTATAATTTAAATGTATGACTTAAATTTAATTATGTAAATATATGATAACAAAATTAGATATTGATTTGAATTGAAATATAATTATGACTTTAAAATACATTATGTAAATATAAATAATGCCAAATTAAACATTGATTTGAATTTAAATATAATTAGAATTTAGAATATAACTTCATAAATATATATTGTTAAAGTAAATTTAAATATAATTATGTAAATATATATTATGTATAACTAAATAAATAGTAAATTAAATAAAGATTGAAGTATTTTTTACAAGAAAGTGCCGTTTCATTCTTCCTAATTCAAAATGTCATGTTTAATTAAATGTGTTACATATAATTCCTTCTAATTATATGTAAAATTTTCACAATTTCTGAGTGAAAATTGTTTCTACACCAAATATTTTTCAGTGCATTTTAAATATAAGAATAAATTTAAAATGTAATTTTGTAAATATATACTATGCAAAAGTAAATATTGATTAGAATTTATATATAAGACTTTAAATTTAATTATGTAAATATATATTATGCCAAATTAGATACTGATTTGAGTTTAAATATAATTATGAATTAAAATATAATTATTTAAATATATATGATGTCAAATTGATTCAAAATGTCATGTGTAATTAAATTTGTTACTTGCAATTCTTTGTAATTATTTGTAAAATTTTCACTCAGCAATTTCTAAGTGAAAATTGTTTCTACACCAAATATTTTTTCAGTGCATTTAAATTGTTTTATTATGATGAGACACATTAAACTAGTACAGTTATGTAGGATATAGCCTATGCTGCCTGGAAAAATGGCCATATAAATTATTAAGTGTATGATTTATTTCTAAAGCTGATGACCAACTCCAGACAAAAGAGGAGCAGCTTCAGGCCAGTGAGACCCAGGAAGAGCCCTCCAGACAAGACAGTTTACTGCACATGGCTCTTCTGAGTACAGTGGTGTTTCAAGGTGCCTGGCAGAAACAATTTCTCTTCACTGACACTCAGAACTTGCCCTTCAGCCTCTCAGACGGCAGCACAGTCAAAGTCCCCATGATGTACCAGTCAACCGAAGTCAATATTGGTAAGGGAAGGAACAAGGCAGACACAATACAAGAGTTAGATGGAAGCCTGCTAAGTGCAGTGGAGGTTTAAATAAAATATATTTACCTGTCGACTCATCTTAGGGCATTTCCGGCTGCCTTCAGAGCAGGAGTACACTGTGCTGGAGCTTCCGTACCTGGATCGCTCACTCAGGCTACTGGTGGCCTTACCTAGTGAACGTAAAACCCCTCTGGCCCAGCTGGAAAAGCAGCTCACGGCTCGTGCTGTGGGACTGTGGGATACTGGATTAAGACGCACTAAAATGGATATATTTCTGCCCAGGTAACAGCATGCAAAAAAATCAATTACTTTTACTCAAATGGAATTTAAACAAATTCTATTTATATATCCTTGTCTTGTGTGTGTTTTAGGTTTAAGATGCAGAGCAGGTTCAATCTGAAGCCTGTTTTACAGTCTCTCGGTATCTCTGATGTCTTCAATCCCTCAGCTGCTGATTTCAGAGGCATCTCAGGTAGGAAAGTTAAGCCGAAAACAGTTTATACCAGTTATAGGTGCTGAGAAATAATCACAAATACCATCAGTTTAAATCAATGGTTCACTCTGTGAAGATTAAGCCTTCTGTTTGATATGTCTACAGCTGGAGAAGGGCTTTTTGTATCAGAGGCTTTCCATGAGACAAGAATAGAAGTAACAGAGGAAGGGACAAAAGCAGCTTCAGCTACAGGTACGTGACATTTTGCTTGCTGAAAAAGATTAGCGTGGAAATTGAAAATAAGAGATGTTTAGGAACACCTATGAATATCAAATACTGTCTGTTTAATGTTAATGAAGACTGATCTGATCTACATTGGCATAACAACATCATCATAATATAGACGTGAAGATACTGCGGCCTCTAGCAGACTTCAGTGTGACTTCAGTCACATTCAGTTTTCAGTATGTTTACTTTAAAGGCCTGTTCACACCAAAGACGATAGATATAATGACGATGATACAGATATTGTTTTAAAAATTGTTCTAATTGTATGAGTCTACACTACAACTATAACGATAATGACATAGGGGAACAATATCATTGGAATCACTTTCAAAATGATTTTTTTCCAGCTGATGAAAGATAAAAACATAGACAGTCAATCAGAATCCATCCTGCTCTAAAGAGCTTGAGCATTTGAGCAGAGGATGACAAAACCGCAACGCATGCTTATCAACACAACGTTATCTTCCGTTACGTTGTACACTAATATAGTTATCATTATAGTTATCATAACAGGCCTCAAGTCCCTGTTAAACAAATCAAACAAAGAAAAAGTATTTAGGGGTCTTATGTTGTGAAGAGGACAAAAGCACACGTGAATGCTAATACTAGCCCCGATTTTTTTTTTTTTTTTTTTAAGATGTAAGGTGTAATTTTTTATACGCTCAGCAAGGCTATTCCCTGGTGTGTACCTGGTTGAGAATCGGTTGTAGTCAATAGATGGGATATAGTTGAACAGACTGTTCAAGCTGTGAATCGGCTTAGAAATAATGACTGCGCTTTCTTCCTCTGTCTTTCTTTTTAGCAATGGTGCTATTGAAAAGATCCCGTTCAGCAGTTTTCAAAGCAGATCGACCATTTCTCTTTATCTTACAGCAGATCAGCACAGGTAAATACTAGAAACTGTAATTATCACTGATAGCATGCTAAATTAATATACCCTGACACATTACATTGTACATTCCAAACATTTGAGGTTAGTAAGATTCTTTAATGTTTTTGACAAAATTCTCTTAGGCCCACCAGGGCTACATTTATTTGACCAGAAATACAGTTAAAACAGTAATATTGTAAAGTATTATCACTATTTAAAAGTCTTATTTAAACCAATTTTCTAATTATATATATTTTATAATGTAATATTCATGTGATGGCAAATCTGAATTTTCAGCATCCATTAGTCTTAAGTGTCATGTGATCCTTCAGAACTCAGAAGTAATTCTGATATGCTGATTTGCTGCACGAGAAGCATTTCTTATTAATGTTGAAAAGCTGTGCTGTTTTAATATTTTTTGTGGAAATGTTTTGTGACATTATAAATGTCATTATAAAGTTCCATTTTAATGAGTCCTTGCTGAATAAAAGTATTAATTTCTATCTCTTGCAAAAAAAGAAAACCAAAAAAAAAAACTGACCCCAAATGTAAGCATTGTACCCAAGGGAGAGAGGTCGATTACATTAATTTAATTACATAATTTAATGCTCCATGACCAGCGATCATCATAAACAATGGTATTAATCTACATGAACCCACACAGATATGCATGACATCCAATTTGACACATTGGAGAGTCAGTTCATTTGTAGGTTTTTATTCCACAGGTTCATTGCTGTTTATAGGTCGAGTTCTGAATCCAGCTGAGATGTCTTGAGACGATACATGCCATCACAACTTCTTCAAATGATAAACACACACAGGAAACTTGCATTAATATACATTTGTATGTTTTTGCCAACTCAACACACCCCTCCTCCCTCAAGGGTGGGGGGTCAGAGGGATATCCGAGGACCATTAGGAGGGTCCACTGACACTTCAGGAAGAGGGATGAGACTTTTGTACATATCTGTAAATAAAATTATTACATCAGGGTTTTTTTGCACTTCAAAGCGTCTGACGTCATTTTTTTCTGGAAATGTTTGGTTGCCATCAGTTACTGATTTCATTGAGCTCAGAAATAAGAATTCTGTTAGTATTGAGCCACATATTGAATAACTGTTGAAATTCGTGAGGTCTAGAACCAAAACTCCCCAAGTAGCTACAGTTGTCTGTTTCATACAGTCAGGTTTTCAAATGTGCAAATGATGAACCACTCTAATCTTTATCCCTGCAAACCGATGGGTTTAAGTGTATGGAAAACACAATGAACATGGTAAGATTTGCAATCCTTTTAATGACATTGTGCCACTGAGAAATTAATGACAGAAAAATGTCATTTATTTACATGACTATTCACAGTGTAAAATAGACTTTATTCAAATACATACAAAAAAGGCTTTCCACCAAAACATTCTTAAATAATATTTTCAATGTCACCATGTACATATATACAGCATAATAAAAATACTTTTTAAAGAAGCCTTTCTCCTTTATCGATAACATGTATGGCAAAGATTTGGTCCCTACATTAGGGTGCAGGGTTAAGAGGGTGAGACACAAAGACAAAAAAAAAAAAAAAAAAATGCTAAGGGATACTGAATATTTGGCAGTAATGTAGGAACACATTAGCAGCAACTTCCCACGTCAATCAATAAGTGGCTCTTAATTCCATCCTGATTGATTAAGTATCAGCTTTACATCGTTTTGGTGTTTTATAACTATATCCTGCCAGTTGTTGCTTCTGTAAATCAAATATAGTTACTCAATGCAGAACTGTCATTTGCAAGTTTTAGTCAAAAGAGCAAGAAAAGTGATATGGTCCTTACTTTTTCACAGAAGTTTGTCATGGTTCTGTGGTCTGAAAACCACATGACATGCTACAGAACGTCTTTTGCTAAAGGCAAAACAGTTGCTTGAAGCCATGGTTAATAATGCTGGGTGGTTTAAAAATAAAAGTCTAAGTGGCAAATTTGCTTTTATAGATTTAAAAAAAAAAAAAAAAACTATGCTTTTGTGAAATGAGAAAGAGCTTTTTATGAATATTGGGAAAACAAAATTTAAGAAAGATGTTCCTCTGCTGCCAAATGCTAAATCTTCTGTAACATCATTCCTGAGATGAGTTATTCTACAAACAACAAATGACTTTGAGTGTGCAAGTCTACATTTAATTATAAAACCTCAAAGTCACTCAAACCTCCAACATTAAAGAATTGCTTGGTAACTCGCCTTTTTTATTGGTCTAGAATATTGCTGATTTAGTTGCTTTATTAGAGAGATCC
The DNA here is from genome assembly GCA_021397915.2 of Tor tambroides. Taxonomy (NCBI): domain Eukaryota; kingdom Metazoa; phylum Chordata; class Actinopteri; order Cypriniformes; family Cyprinidae; genus Tor; species Tor tambroides. The sequence continues at coordinate 17,453 of JAFVLL020027429.1, forward strand.
AACCTAACAAAATGATTTCTAGTAAATTGTCTGTCTTGTCTGAGACTGAATGCAGCAGTGAGTTCACAGAGGTGCAATTCCCAACTGAAATGAAAGGAAAACATGTTTATATTGGTGATCAATGCCACGTGTCAAAATGTCACAGGGGACTGTGGGGGGGGGATGCAAAAATGCAAATGAGTGAGGAGGAAGCCAGTGCCATTCAAACAGTTCTCTTTGGCACAATTAGATGGGGGAAAAAAGCCTTAAATAATATAAAAAAGAAAAAGAAAGCAGTGCGTGCTTATGTCCATTTGTTATAGAAAGAGCAACTTTTCCCATTTCCCCCAGTCCTGAGGTTTAGCGACAACCCATCAAGTCCGCATTGATAAAATCAGCGTCAAAATACTGAAAAAAGACTGGAGACACACAAGTCCCAAATAACATTACATAAATAGTGCATATATGTGCGCGAGTCCTTCAAGTAGGACAGATGGATTGCTCAGAAACCGTCCAGATGATTCATGCTGTTGGCTCTTAAGTGAATCTCCTCTAAGAAGTTCTCCAGCTGCTCAATCAAGACCCTCTTCTTAAACCTGCGCGCACACACAGACACACACACGGCATGTAATTTAATTAGCAATTAGAGAGCTTTGTCCATGAAAACATTGGTTTGCTTAAATTAACGAAAGAAGCGTAATTTTGGGTTTGCACATTAAGCCCAAAGTATACTTCAGTTTTGAATACTTATCATACGTGTATATCTGTGAACACGTTATGTAAGTATAGTCCATTTGATAGCACACAAACACAGGCCCTTGACACTTGCACTAAAAAGTTTCTTTCTTGCAGGGCCCTACGATTTCCGCGATGCGGAAAAAGCGGACGGAATCTCGGAATAGTCATAAAAATGGAATTTACTGTATAACGCAGAATGTCACAGAATTTGGCAAATTTTAGATGGATACATCAAAAGTAGATCAGTATACTTAAATCAAAATAGAAATAAATCGAAGTGTCTGCATGTTCTGCGTATCTCTGTGTGAATGAATGGCGCAGACACGCGGTTTCATTTACTACAAACATACTGAAGCACGTGTGACGCTCGCTGTGTTTTCAGCCTCTGCCACCTCAATATATGAGTACATAAACACAATCTCTAGTACTGCTCTGAGAGTCACTTCATAAGCATTTTACAGTTTCTTTTGAGAAAAACAATTATCAAATATCATATACAAACAGAAACCTAATGGTCTTCACAGCAACCTGTCAAAATAAAAGTTCTGTTTAACTTGAAGAAACAGTGACAGAAATATTACTTAAAGTAATGATAATAATTTTATTATTAATAGTAGTACTATTAAAACACTATTTTTAAACATATGTTTACCAGAAAAAATTATTAACCAGAATTTATTTAGCAGAAAAATGTAAAAACACACAGTATTTCTGGATTAAAAAAAGAAATAAATAAAATATTTTTTAATAAAATCAGTTAATTAGAGATGCTTTTGATTATTTATATTTAATGAAATAATTAAAATGGAATCCAGAAAAATTTGGGAAAAATAAAACTGAATTTTAAGTTTCATGATTTCAATTAATTACACATGCTTTTTGATTTAATTTAACCATTAAAACAGAGTCTAGGAAAAAAATAAAGGAATTTGAAAAAAATAAAAATAAATAAAACTCAATTTGGGAAAAAATAAAATGAATTTCATAGGGCCATATTCTTGTCCAGTGTCTGTTCTTTTTTTTCGTAAGAAGTTATGACTAATTAAAAAAAAAAATCTTTGTACTCATTTAGACTAGAGTTGCGAAAGCTATAGAAGTATACTTGGGGCTTTAACATTCATACAAATACCAATATGTAGAGTTAGCATCTACTTCAACAATCTGCATTTGAATCTGGAGTTTACCTGGCAGCCTCTTTGATTATGCTCTGCAGAAAGATCAGACGCGTTTCCAAACTGCCCTGGATTTGCTTGAGGAGGTAGAAGATTTTCTCATAACCTGTATTAAGACAAAGGAAAAAAGGACATTGGGGGGAGAAGAAAGATTTGATGTATGGTGTTATGAGCAATGACAAAAAACAAAAAAAAAAACCTGTAAAACCACAGGAACAAATGAATTTCCAAAAGCCTGTAATATTCATTACAATGTTTATAAAAAAGTAAATAAAAAAAAAGACAAATAGAAACCAGCTGTAAAAATGTTACAGGTCTGCACATGTAGCAAAAGCAGAAAGTATGGCCAGTTGATTTCACAAGGCCCAAGACAAAGCGTTTGTGGGAGGTCACCCCTCCTTTGCTCATTGGACACCACCCAGGAAAGAGCATCAAGAGAGGAAATGAGAGTCAAGTAGCAGACATCTGCACATGTGCTGTTACTCACGTCTGCCAGGTTTCCTGATCTCCTTGATGATAAGCACTCGGAGTTCAGAGTTTAGTTCCTGGCTCTCTTGGTTTCTGATCTTCTTCAGCTGGCACGGGGAAGGGTAGCGGTGTGGAGCCTCCTCTTCACCCTCGCTGCCCAGAGACAACTCACTATCGCTGGACTGGCCATTCTCCTGCACTCTGTCCTGCTGGTTCTCGACCTCGTCCGGCTGAAGGTGGTTCCTCTGCGGGATCAGTTCAGACTCGGGCAAAGGACTCAGCTCCGAGTTGCGGTTTGACTCGAGATGGTTGTTGATGTGATTGCCCATTTCTGTGTCATCATTATCTGGAGCTGTGTTGAATCAGACATGAAACATGCATAAAATTGAAGCTTCAAAGTTTTGGTCACGACAAATGGGACAGAATCAGGGTGAGTAAATGAGAGTATTTTAATTTCTGAATGACATGCTACTAAAGGGTTTTTCTGCTGTGTATGTTGGTTACTTACTTCTAGGTGGTGTTTTGGGAGGTGTATATGCCCGTCCCAGTCGAAGCAAAGGAGACATACAGCGCCTGCGTTTGGGGGCCCCGCCCCCAGCAGGACTGCTTGATTCTCCAGGACGTTTGCCTTTGCCTTGAGTGCCAGTAACAAATTCATCTGCCTCATCTACCATCATCGCCTGACAAAGAGAGACAGAAAAAGTTATTTGCCTGAAAGTCAAATCTTTACAGTGCTTTTCAGTGCAAAGCCAGAGATCTGAAGGTACCTTCTTGTCCAATTTAAAGGGGTTACCAAAGGTGTGCAAACGTTTAGGCTGATCGGGATCTGCTTCTCTCAGAGGAGACGGGCAATGCTTCAAGAAATCCTGATAATTGCCCATCTGAGCTATAGGAACACTGTGCAGCTGATCTAAAAAAATATTGAGTAGAAAAATACATAACATTCAAAATGTACCATGTAAATAGCATAACCATATCGGATAAAAAGTCTCAAGGTTCTTTTGGAAATAAGAAGCTAAATTTAATTGAGCAAACTACCCAGATACTCAGGAAACTGCTCAGAGAAAATCAATAACCATTCATGGCTGTCTGAGTGTTACCTTGATCTTGACCTTTCAAAATACAGATGCTGGCGTGCAGAAGGTTCCGCCTCATGCGGCTCAGCTGGTCTAGCAGATGAGATCTTGGGATATCATAGGGGTTTCGCAGTCCTTGTGGTTTTAATCCCTGTGCAAAAACAGAAGGAAACAGGAGAATGGCAAAGATAAGTGATCTGATTTGGTGAGAACTGACCATGGATCATTTGCTCAACTGTATCCGGTTAGAATAGTTGGTTAGGCACAAAACATGATTCTAAACTGCAAATGTGCCAAATATAAAACACTTGTGGTCAATTCCAACCCTCAAATATTAATCTCACTTGATTCAAACTGAGCGATGTCATCTCTTGGTTTTGACCACATGAAAATAGCATAAAACAACTACAAGGTGTACTGTATTTACAGTTGTGTATAAATACATACTTTATTCAGAGCAGCTAGTTGAAAGCCAGCAAACTCCTTGGTGTTTGCCTCCATTGGCAGAGCTGGCCCATCTCCCATGATACTGTGCAGCAGTTGCGTGAAATCCTTCCTGTGTGCCAGAGAAAGGGCGGAGCTTCTGCAGCGAAGTTTAATCCCGCCTTCTAGTGCCGCTTTTTTTCCTACTGATGCACAAACTCTGTCTGCCTCGATCTTCGCCTGTAATATACACGATATAACATCATGAAGCATGTTTAAGAATAAAGACAATAAAAAAAAAGCTATGTTAGAACATACCTGCTGACTGAGCTTTTTGAGATAAGACACAACACTATAGCTTAGACCGTACTCCATGTTGTCAGCCAACAGGTTTGGAGCTCCTACCATTCTTAGTGCTTTCCGCAGGGCCTGGGTGAATCAGGATGAAGAAAAACAAAATAAATTGAATGCACTCCATAAGATATCACACTGTTGTAGTGTTAAAATTAATTACTGATTCTATTACTTACAGTGATATAGTAGGGCGGGACTGTTTTAAGATAGTTCTCAAAAGATTGTCGCCACTTCGCTGGAGGCTTGAACTTGTGCACAGTAATCAAGTCATCTATAAATGATAAACACAGTTTTATGACACTGGTATATCCATTTATAGTCAAAGAAAACAGGTCGGTAGTTTTATTCTAGTTTGGTGAAACAAAGTATCAAACAAACTAAGTTCTTACTTGCAAAGATTATAAAGACAAGACAGAACTAGAGAAAAACTGAGCAATTCTTTATATGAATTATTCCTTTCATAGCTCCATACAGTGTTGCCAACTTAGCGACTTTGTCGCTAGATTTAGCGGCTTTTCAGACCCCCTTAGCGACTTTTTTCCAAAAAAGTGCCTAGCGACATATCTAGCGACCTCTTGGACAAACCTTATTTAGTCTCTGAGACCTGCCGGTACTGCCGTGCGAGCGCGAGATCTTGTTTTCCCATTGCGCACACACCTCTTTCTGCGTGTGCTCTGTTCAGCGAGCGGCTGAGAGGAGCAGCGCTTTCAGTTTTAAAATAGATATCCTGTCACTTCTAACTCTATTTTACATGCAAATGTAGCCGAAACCACGGCACAGCCATCGTCTATACCTTATGTGTATTTGATTTAATCAGACGACGGTTCGATTATAAATCAGGATTTTAATGCAGATTAACATCTTGAAATGGAGAGCTGGTTAGTATTAATGGGTCGCGTTTCAGTCATTATTTCATATTAATCCTGTTTTCTGACAACAGAAACAGTAAAATATATCAATGAAAACAGTTATATTGAGAATTTGGCTGCATTAAAATACAGTATGTGACCACAGAGGCGCAAGATAATACGACGCACTGACGTCATGAATATGCTAATTAGCGTATAATGTCATCTAGCGACATTTAGCGACTTTTCAAGCTGGCTTTAGCTACTTTCCATTTAAAGAAGTTGGCAACACTGGCTCCATAAGATAAATTAGATGTTATTAATGAAGCTTACCAAGCAAAGGCAGCACAACAGGGTAGTTATAGGGCATGACAAACAGGTTGACACAGTTAAGAGCTGTGCTGGCCTTCAGATAACCAAACGGCTGCCCGAGTTCTCCGTATTTAGCACTGTTACACACAAAAACCTGAGAGAATAAAACAGCAATTAACATTCAGCCAAGTTAGTGCAGTCTGAGAGAACATACAGCCTATGTGTATCCTGACAAGCGTGTATAACTGTGCTTAAAGATTGATACAAGCAGTACCTGCCAGCAGGTGTGCGGTGATTTCCTCTCCAGTATGTACTGAGTGAGCGGAGAAGGCTCAAGCTCATACTTGTCAAAGGGCACTTTATCTACCACCATGGGTTCTGAATCAACACATGAAAACTTCACCAGTGGGTGAGCTGCACGTGGAGGCTGCAGAGGAACAGTGTCAAATGAGCAGACAGTACATTTACAAGAGCTTACAAGTTTATTACACTAGAATAACCAACAATGCATATACACATTACATTAGACCAAAAACAGACTGAACAGATGGTAGAACGTACTGAAACAAGTTTTCATACCAAAGTAGGAGAGTTCTGGTCAGGCCAAAAGGACTCCGGGATAGGCCAATGACCAATAGGAACACCAGTTTTAGGGTTGGGTCTGACATAGATCATCTTATGACAGCTGTGCCATGATTGAGGTCCATACTTCATTTCTATTGGTCCATCTGAGTAAAACAAAAAAGTAGTGTCATTATTAATGGCCTAGTTTAAAGTTTTTGTAAAGCATACACTACCATTGAAAAGTTTAGGATCAATACGTTTTTTTTTTGTTTGTCTTTGGAAATAAAGTAATACTTTTATTCATTAAGAACTTATTAAATTGATCAAACAAAGACTTTGAAACCGCTACAAAAAGCTGAAAATTCAGCTTTGACACTACAGGTATAAAGTTACATTTTAAAATATATTAAAATAGGAAACTTTTTTATAAAAGCGTCTGCTAAATGACTAAATGTAAATGTAATGTCTTCTGTGGCTGAATAGTGTTCATGTTTGAATACTAAAACAGCAATTTTCGCAATTGGATTTATGAAGTATCCATCTATCCACCCACCTTCATTGGTCACAACCAAAATTGAAACACTACTGAAAATATAACTACAAAAACCAGGACTTCCTTTACCTTCAGTAGGTGGAGGATCAGGTCCAGTCTTCTCAAAATTAATGACCACACCACTCTGGATTTTCTGCACCAGAGACTCCAGGCACTGGTTCAGCATTCTCTGGGAAAATACACTGTATGAGCGGCCTAAACCCACAGCAGAAAAAACAGAGTCAAAAGACGTTTAGTAATTGCATCTGACATGTGGATAAAATTTACATGTAAGCACTTAAGTTAAAGCTCACAACTGTTCATATGTAACTTAATACTGTCTGGTTTAAGATGAATCCATTTTCTGTGGCCTTTTTTTCTGGCCAGTTCATTGGCAGGCCACAGCTATTCACATTTGCGTGCACACACACACTACACCGCAGCCGCTCTATTGTGTTTAGTATTTTATCAGCAAGAGAGGACAGACGTTGTTCCTCTCTCTATAGTGAAGTTCAGCTTGTCTCTATTACACAGCTGTATTAGTCAGCACACACGAGTCCAGCAGAATCTGCCCTTAACCACAAATCAGCAATTCTCTTCAATTCACAATTCAAACACCATTTCACAGCACTTAGACACCACTCGACAGGTACGACCTGACATTTACACAGCAGGGCATGTAGATCTTTTTTAAGAGCAGCCTAAATTGACTCTGTAACCTCAAACCTATAAATACCAAATTCAAAATGTTATTTTAAAAAGACAAAATATATACAAAAATAAATAAATCTTGTGATCTTAAACATACTTGCTCATGAACAATTCTCTCTCAACACACATATAGCCAAATTACTTTGACTTCTTGAGGATCATGAGACCCCATTGCACAGGGGCTATACAGTAGTGCTGTTAATTCTTCTTTGTGTTAAGATTCTTTTCCACAAACCGGTTCTTTTGGACAGTTTGCTCACGTAATCATGTAATGACGTCACATACACGCAATTCTATTATTAAATAACCCAATAATTATGTGAAATGCAGATGTTTTACATGTCTACAACACATAAATTGAATAAACTAGTTATAACTCACCTTTTATAAAGAAACCATAAAGAAATTTAAATTTCACCAACTTATTCAACTACTCAACAGTTCTGCGTGGACTTGTCAGAGTTCAAACGGTTTCCTCAGTTCAGTGCATTGGTGACTCAAGAACTGTTGTAGCCATTCACCAACTCATGACTCCAGCGAGAATCGTTATTAGCGTTGACTCTAAACTGCTGTCATCAGACCACTGTTATACCTCCTGATATACAATTTATTACTTATACTTTATGCTATTCATTAAAAGACATCAGCAGCATAAATTTTGCCCCCTTTTGTGAAACCCTCAACAACCCCCTTTTTTCATGATAACTGAGGTCTAGGGGCTACGTAACTACCATATAAGTTTCAAAACAGTCAATCCACAGTAAACTGCACACAGCCTACATAAAGTAGCTGTGCCTTTTCAAGAGCCGTTGTGACTTCCATAAAAATATGACGTCCAAACTACTCAGTCACCGCCTTCAGTCACCACCCCGAGCACCGCCCTTTTGCCAAACCCCCAGACAACATCGCGTCCATGCCATTTCTGAGCAACAACACAGAAACATGTCGAAAAGGTTAACTTTAACGGACGAAACCAGATCGGCCGACCTGTAACTTTACACGCTCAGTCAAAGGATGGACGATCTGACAGGACTGTTACTATAAGGTGGATCACATCTAACGTGTATAGTAAAGACAAACTCATCGTCTCTATCTATTCATGATGAAGATGTATACATTTCAATTTCAGCAGGCAACTATTTTTACAGCAACATTATTATTCCAGCCACAGTTAATCACAACAATGTAGGCTATATACACAATTACAAATGATTATATATAAATCGTCAGTTTGTTGTTTTACACGTATACATATCTATGGTTTTGCACACAGACATTATTTCATAAACAACATAGTCGTGAAATGCAATAAAACTTTAGACGCGCCCATAACAACAAAAGACTATACTTTATTGAACCTTTTCTGATAAGAAGTGTGCGCTGCAAACACGAGCATTTTTGACGATCGTTTCTGTCCAGTCCGCTTGTTTTATCGTGTTTAACCACAGCTGTCGTCGTTTTTTTTGTTTGGCAGCAGCAGCAGGTATGCGATAAAATTTCTAATTTGAGGCTGTATTACGTCGATTCTGGCACCCAACATCACAACAAGCTCCTTATGTAGCCGAATCTGCGCTGGTTTGAATGGGCCGCCTCCAGGCTGCTAGCGCTGTGACGTAATTGTAACGTCGGCCCTAAAAGGGTCTAGTTACCTGTGGTTGGCCTGGCCGTGCGTCACTCAGAAAACAACAGGCCAATCAAGAAGAGAGGGTAATGAATATTAATTAGACAGGCCAAAATCGACCTGTTCTTGGCAGAGCTCCTGAGAGAGGAGCTGTAAAAATATATTGAGATGTTTTTGGTACTTATACCGCAAAAATATATTTTTAAGGACATCAAAACCTAAAATAAAACTCCAGAAAGTTGTAAAATATGTGACCTTTAAAGTGAGTTTTGATTGAGTAACGTGTAGATTTGGGCTGACTCGAGCTGTGAACCCTTCAGACAGTTCAGTCCAATTACTGGTTCATCCAGTTCATGTAAAAAAAGAAAAACAGTTTGAAAGATCCAGACATCACTACTATACAGCATCTAGCACTAAAACCACTAAATAAATTGCCAGCAGACTTCGTTTGAGTTCACTTCCAACACATGGAGTTCATAAAATTTTCTATTCTACACATTTGTCTTTCAGTAATATAATTTTCACTTATAAGTAGTTAAAATGCATACACACCCCCAGTGACCTCACACATGGGCGTAATAGGGGATGGGTCAAGTGGAACGCCACCCATTGGTTCAGGGTCAGAAGAGGCGTGGCCTGGAATGCGGAGCACTAAAGAAAAGAGTCGCTGGTCCCATCGGAAGGGCTCTTTGGTCAGCTCACTGCCGGGCAACGGTGTTGTCAGGGGCAAATGTAACTGGAGCAGAGAAAGAGAATGAATTCATTAACACATCAGCATATAAATGAAAAAACCCCTGGGGAAAAAAAAATTCTGTAGGAGACATCCACTATTGCTCATTTTATCAGCCACTGACAGCTACTTTTACAGATCTGCAAGTCATACTGTCAAAGAGAACAATGGATGTTAGATATGGAAAGGAAGGAGTGAACTATATCAAGAGGAAAAGTTTAAGGCAGAAGAATAAGCAGGAAATAGCAAGTACAAAAACAAAATAGGAAACCCATGACTAGACAGGATGGCCATTACAGAGGAAATCCTTAAAGTCCAGCCCATACTAACAAATTACCCACCTCGTCTTGCACACCAGAACTGCTGGTCAGTTTGCTGCCATCAGTTATGGCCACAATGATAGCAGGCTCCAAGAAAAAAGGGTTCCTACCCTGCAAAAGACAAAACAATATAACCATTACAAAACAATAACCATAAAAACTGAGCACCAGCAGTGGAGCTCATTAGACAAAGGCATAGCTTGAAATACACCAACTGTTTTTGATGTTAACTATATGATAGTTACACTGCTTTTATTACACAAACCGAAAATATGGCACATATGCACTGATAAAACAATACATAATCAATCATTTAAATTTGCTGCTCTTTCAATGATTACACTTAATTATGTCTTCAGCACAGTGGAGTTTTATGAATGAGTCATTTCTGAAACAAATACGTGAACCAGAAACCAAGAGAGATCCATTACTAAGTATTCACAATAATATAAGGAGAGAGTCTGTGTCTAAATTTACCACAGGCAGGCAGAGGGAAGATTTAATGACCCCGTTTTTCTTGTGTCATGTCACTACATGCAGCTCCATTACATGCCAATAATAAACTCAGGAACATATATATAAAATCTAAATCATATAATCATGGCATATATCAGAAACTGTCCTTTTCTGTCGAAAGCAAGAAAAGAAGAAAAAAAAAAAAAAAAAAAAGTGACTGAAAGATCAAGTCAGAGCAGGGAAAAAATGACTATCAACAAAAAATAGGCTAGGGAGACTAGATTGCTGTAGGCATAATGTATACGAAATCTCTGAAAAATTTCTGATCATGCAGATTTCTATTGCAATGACAAAGCTGTAGAAACTGCCATATCAATATCTGCCATCAAATGAAGAGAATTCAAATGGATGTGAATAGCTTAGACTTGGGCTGATAAACACCCAGAATACCAAAGCAATGCCCTTATAGCCAGACAGAAATGTGCTTAAAACCAATAAGAACATTTAGTATATGCATTATAACACCCTGGAAACCACCCAGAACACCATAGAATCATGCATGAACATAGACTACTCATATTTTTTTTTTTGAGTGAAAAAAGTGAAAATTCCTCCTAAAATAATAATAATAATATAAGTTCATCTTACACGAGTGATCAATGTCACAAATAGCCTCCATAATTTACTATTATCATTACATCTATGAGGTAATGTTGAATATGTTGTACTTTCACAGTTCAACATGCAGAAATACAAGAACTTTCCTTTAAAAACTCCTGAGAATACAAACAATGAACTTTCAACTAAAGCACAAAAAAAAAAAAAAAATCCAACATTACCAATGCCCTAGTACAAGATCTGCTTCTTCAGTTAGTCATTACCCTTACTTCCATCCAAGATGCAGTTTACTTGTTACTACTGTGTCACCAGGGGCTCTTGGGATTGTGTTGGCACAGTGTGAGCCTATTGGGTGCTTATTTAACTGTGAGATGTTGGGAATGGGCTCATGGGGCTAGGCCATAGACTTTATATCAGTCCGTGGTTTATAACATACCTGTCCATAGTTGTCTATCCCCGAAACTAATCTATTGAGATTGAGCAAATCAAAAGCAGTCCTTAAAGACTGGCCGATCGATGTCAATCCAGCTGCTTGCAGGTTCCTCAGCTCAGTCATAAAAGTGGCGTGACTGTCCTTCCATCCAGCCTGAAACATCAAGACAGAGAATTATTATTTATGCATTTTAAGAGCCTCACATCAAAATCCTTCAGACAGACAGTGATCTGAAATTTGCTTTGGGGTATTAATGTAGAGGGCAGTGAAGAGTCTCACTCCCTCTCTCTGGGTGGGAAAACTAAGTTAGATTAGCCCCCATCTCTCTTTTCTCAAGCACACACACACACAAACAAACACACACACGCACACACATACATACATAGAGCTCTCTGCTGCCACACTGAACAAAATGTCGGCCATGTTTAAACACAAATTCATGCTGGACAGAATGTTTTCACACTACAAATTTAGCCGTGGTGTTTTGAAACGCAAACAGACGAAGCGAGCGCTGAGAGTGTCTGGAGTGAAATAAATCAAGTTTGGAAAGAAATAAAAGCGTTTGTACCTTAATTCCAGCCGGTGCTTCCTCGAAACTCACTAACATGTATCTGTCTCCCCTGCTGGCCGGATCTCTGCTCCTCAGCTGTGGAGAAAAGCGAACGGAAACGCAGGTTTTTTGTAAGTTTTCAGTAAAGTGAGAGTGTGGAGCAGAGGTGTGTATTCATTTACCTTCAGGAAAGTCTCAACTGCCCCCTTCGCTATGTCCAGATAGCTAGTGCCCAGATGGGAGCGCTGGTTCATGGAGGCGGATGTGTCTATCAGGAAAAGTAAAACGGGCATTGTGTTGATAATCGCCCCTTCTACATGAACCGAGTGTCAGTGCAAAAGGACAAATGCAGAGCAATCTTTTGTTCGCCTCCTGTCGCTGCTGTCAGCACGCTGCTAGCCGGCTAATGCTAACTGACTCGCGCATTCTTTCTGTCAGAGTGTAACTGTAGTTAGTGTTGAAAGAGCGATGCCTTGTAAACTTAAGCAAACCTCAGACCCTGGGGGGGAAAGGTTGTTGATTTACAAGGGAAACGGGTGTTGTTGCTGTAATTTGAAAGAAATGCCTAACTTTTATCATGGTAACTTTCTGTTTAGTTTACGTCCATGACTCTCCTCACACTGAGGTCTGCTCGCGGGCTGCAGTGGTTTTATTCTGCGTTCAGCGCTTGACTCCGCCCCCTGAGCGCTGTCTGAGTACCATGCGTCAAAACGCCTCAACTGATTGGCACCTGAAAATGAGTGATTAGCATATTCTCAAAAAAGCCAACCTCAACGGGAGCAAGCGCATTTGTAGACCTATTGATTTTTTTTTTTTATTACTGAAAAAAGTTATACATGCAATTACGTTCAAATCTACATATTGAACATTATACACTATGCAAAACAACAAGAAAGAGAAAAGGAGAAAACAACTGTATAGATAAATAAGTTTAAAAAGTGCCAAATAGTAAGAATACAATCTTTAATAGCCAACTGTGCAGCCTTACCTAAGCCAACAAAAACCATAAATTTGTGTTTTTATTAGAACATTTGCGTTTATGAATGTGAAAAATAAAAGTACATTAATTAAATGAAATCACTTTTCATTGTCTGTAAAATAGTATTCTAAGAACAACGCCAAATAAATGTGTGGTTTCATGATTGTTTATTACAGAAAGTACAGTTTATATTTATGCCTTTTTAAATTTCTGAAAATAATGATTTGTTGGAAATGAAATTATTATGTGCATAAGATAAAAAGAGTTTTTGTTTCTTTTTAAAACATTATTTCTAAAACCTCTGATAATAACCACACATTTCCCAGCAAATCACTTGTCCATTCAGTAAAATTTCTCTTTGAACAATTACTATATTTATATTATTGTTTCATTATTATTTTCTTAGAGGAACAAACCTTTCTTTCTCAGAAAGGTCATGCATTATGCTAAGCTGGCATAAAAGACTCTTTTACTGCAGAACGTAAGACAAATTATCAAAAAATCCAGTCCATGAAAGCCTATACAACATACATAGCATTATGTGTTATAGCTGGTCTGAGTTTTAGCACCATGACATGTAACCTTCCCAAGCAATATGAGGAACTTCTAGTTATAAAAAAATAACAATATAATGCATAAATGGCATGTTTGTTGGTCACATAATCTGCAAAATTATGTGTCATATAAAACTGGTAAGGAATATGAAACTAGTAAAGCAAAAAAAAAAAAAAAAAAAAAAAACTAGTAAGAACTAGAGAATAGTAAATAGTAAATGCAGAACTAGAAATAGTTCTGTGATGTCTGTCTGCACATGATAAGGGCGAACTATAAATAGAACAATTCCCAGTCTGTGGTTTTGTTGTTGAGAACAAAGTGTAAAAAACGTAGAGAAAAAAAGAAAACAATATAGACTTAACTGGTTAACTGAACTGTTTCAATTGAACAAATAGCACAATTATACAAAATGTGGTGCTGTGAACCCTTGTTCATGCCCAAATGTCAATAAAATGGAAAAAGAAACGACGTTCAACTTCCGGTTCTACAAATATTGTGTTCGTCAGCGTCAACACTGCACGTCGCAAACGCATGCATCTGTGATTCATTCAAGAGTCGGATCGTCTGTGTTCGTGGAGAGTGAGAGGAGAACACGCGCATGACTTTTGGGAACATGGCATAGAGATCGTGCTTGATTGTAACCAGAACAAGCTGTAAGAGGTAATCAGCTGACCTGCAGCATCCCTGACCGTCTGCAGGTCTAATAATCGACCTGCGCTCAGTGTGTTATGCTGCGGATTCAGGTGACGGAGAAACTACAGCGCCATGGCGGCAGAGATTCACCCCCGTCCGCAGACACGAAAGCCTGTCCTGTTGAGTAAGATCGAGGGTTTCCAGGATGTGGTGAATACGGCTGTGATCATCCCTAAAGAGGACGGGGTTATCAGCGTATCTCAAGACAGGTCAGCACACGTAGAAACCCACGACAATTAGAATTACAGTGCAGAATACATTCAAAGCACCTCATTTGTACAGTAATGTTATAAGCAGGTCCGGCACATTAATGAATAACATGTAATATAAAATACATGTGACATGTACAATCGATGAGTTCATAGTAGACACATATACCCTTTTTTGTTTTGGTTTAATAAACGATATTCGGAGGAATAAAGTGTAACCCCCCGTTATCATCACATAGAGAGTGCAAATGAAGGATAATAATAAAGAGCCTTTAATATTCAAAAACGGATCATTTAACGTTAAGCCGCTGCAATCAACTTCGCTCGCGCGTGCTGTAAAGCGAGCATTTGCCTGCGGATCTTATCCGAGTGGTTTATAGTGGTATATGTTTTTAAAAGAATCGTTTAAGTGAACAAATCAATTTCGTTCACTGAAGCGTTCCCACTTTTTCCTGTCTTCAGTAACTTGACTGATAAAAACGAACAGAAAGCATTCAGGTCCGGACTGTAATGTATTTCATAAGTAATACCCCCTTTATTTAATAAGTCGCTGATCTGAATCTAAAAGATTCGAAGTAGATTTGAACGAGACATCTCATTCGCGAACGAACTGACCGAACGAAAAATTGTGTTCGTGAAAGAACATTTTAGTCCACCTTGTTTACAAAAGGAGGGAAAATGGCAGAAGAATTAGGCATGTGTAAAAATGATCAATGAGAATACACAAATAAAATTACATTTGTGTAGTGAGACCTAAAATCAGGCTATTATTGTTATGGTTTTATCTAAATAAATAAGAGATTCACTTGTCATCACCTACTGAACATAGACTACTCTATGTTCAGTAGGTGATGACATGGGGGGGGGGGGCTGTTAAAAGATTGAAATAATTTAAAACATTTAATATTCTTTATATATATTTTTTCTACATGAAAACACCTAATACACTCTCGCATTGTTTTTACATGCGTAATGGTGCATGCATAGACATTTTTCTGTACAGTGCTTCTTTATCATTAAAAAAATTTTCACCACAATAGTCTTTTACAATTCACTTTAAATGTAAAATATACACTATATTGCCAAAAGTATTATCGCCTTTCTAATGAACAGTGTTTTAATTGATTTTTAGTAATTTCATGAGTAAAATCTTGAAGTGCATATAATAATATTCTAGGAAATTGTGTTTTTAATATTATAGCACCATTGACAGGACCCTTTCATTTCAATGTCATAATGCTCTCTGTGTATAAGGTTCAAAAGAAAATGATTGATTCAGTCAGTGTGGAAGAACTTGACCGGTCTGCATAAAAACCTAAAGTCCTAATCCCAGTTTAACACCTCTGGTGTGACTGTAAATGCAGACCTTGAGCTAAAAAACTATCACCAAACACCAATGACTTGCATATGGGTACTATAGCAAGTCACCAGGAAATAATTCAAGGCACAGCATGTGGATTGGGTTCTTCTGTTGAATGTATGGTTTAATGACAAATGCATTCGCTATAATACATTGGTATAACCACATATATTGGTTTAGACAGCATCTACCTGATCATCACATGCATACAGGTTTGCTCCTGTATACGCTGGTTTGTTCAAGTAAACATTGGGCTCCTCAAATATGCAATGGTTTCCTCAACTATATTAGTAATAGATGCAACTTGTTTCGGCATGGCTACTGGCTCTTCATATACATTAGTTTGTATATATCGTTTTTTTTCTTCAAGTATATTATGGTTGATATTGGTTGGCTCAGGTATACATTGGTTTGTTCAACTACATCAATGGATACACCGGTTTACTTAAGCTTATATTGTTTTTTCAATTATATATTGACAGACACATTGGTTTCCTCAACTATGTATTGGTTATTATATATTGGTTTATCTATATAAGATATTATTGATCGTTTTTTCAACGATGTATTGGTTGGTAAGAGTTGGTTTCTTCATATATATTGTTTATTGCTTAGATACATGTATTGGTTGGTATATATTGGTTTCTTTAAGTATATATTAGTTTAGATACATCGGTTTCCTCAACGCTGCATGAAGCTTGTTGGTTAGATACATCGTTTCACAACTATGTATTGGTTGGTGATGGATATTGGTTTCTACATATTAGTTTAGGATAGTTGACGTGGTTTTCTCAAAGATGTATTGGTTGGTATATATACTGGTTTCTTCAAGTATATATTGGTTTAGATACATTGGTTTCAATCATGTGGTTGGTTGGTATATTGGTTTTTAAGTATATATTGGTTTAGATATATCGGTTTCCTCAACTATAATAATATATATTGGTTTCTTTAGTATATATTGGCTTAGGGCTACATCGGTTTTCCTCAACGTATGTATTGTTGGTATATATTGGTTTCTTGTATATTGGTTTAGATACATCGGTTTTCTCAACAATGGCTGTTGGTTTAGATACATCGGTTTTCACAACTATGTATTGGTTGGTATATATTTTGGTTTCTTTCAAGTATAGCTGGTTTAGATACATCGGTTTTCAACGATGTATTGGTTGGTATATATTGGCTTTTCAGTAGGCGATATATTGGCTTAGAAAACATTTGGTTTTCTCAATGATGTATTGGTTTGTTGGTTTAGATACATCGGTTTTCACAACGATGTATTGGTTTGTATATATTGGTTTATTCAAGTATATATTGGTTTAGATACATCAGTTTCTTCGAGTATATATTGGTTTGTTAAAAAATATATATTGGTTTGTTCAAACACGCATTGGTTACAGCCGTTCTTCCCAGAGGTCCACAAAGAACTCACCAGGTTGTGGCGCGCCCCCTACTCGGCCCACCTGCGTGCTTCCTCTTCATCCGCCCTCACCTCAGTAGACGGCGCTGAAGAGAAAGGGTAATAGAGGATGCCTCCTTTGGATGAGTCGGTGGCCGCGCATCTCTGCCCGCCCACGCCCATCGGTTGGAAGGTGAAGGTCGCCCACCCGTCCAAGCCTTGTAGACCAACTTCAGCCTTTCCTGGACACGCCTACATGGCGGTCCTCCAGGTCTTTCAGGCCAAACTCCTCCGCTGCATGGACGAGTCTGGCCAAGACCCCGCAGCGTTCAGGGAGCTGTGTAGCGCGACCGACCTGGCTCTACGCGCCACCAAGACCACGGCCCAGGCGATCGGCAGGTCCATGGTGAGCCTAGTAGTGCTCGAGCGCCACTTGTGGTTAACGCTGACGGAGATCAAGGATGCGGACAAGGTCCCCTTCCTGGACTCACCGGTCTCCCCCACTGGCTTGCTCGGACCCACGGTTGAGGGTTTCGCAGAGCGCTTCACTGCGGCACAGATTTCGTCCCAGGCAATGCGACACTTCTTGCCAAAGCGCTCAAGCTCTGCAGCTGGCTTGAGTCGCCCCAGGTCTGCGCCGACTCCCCAGCCCGCGAAGCCTGCACCTCCGGCTACCCAGCCAGTGCCCAAGCCTGAGCCTCGAGAGCGCTCCCGCTCGACTAGGCGCTATCTGCTTCCTAAACGCCAGGGAAAAAACGCCTGATCTGTGAGACAGGAAGAGGAGGGGGCTAAGTCTCGCTGTTGCCGGACCACCCCCAAAGCTGCCTCTGTTGGACCTCCAAGCATCCAGTTCAGTTCCGGGTGCCGAGGGCGATGTGTTTGCTGCAGTCACTGGGCCCGTTCAAGTGCCCAAATGGCCTACCGCTGTGATAGTGGGAAAAATAAAACAAACATTCTCAAAAAGAGAGCAAATTTCCTCTTCCACACAGTGCGAGTGGTGCATCCCCGCATGGTGACAAACCACTCGAGTCCCGCACACGTCCTGCGCTCCGAGGTGATGAATTTACTAGCAAAGGGTGCCGTAGAAACGGTCCCTCCAGCCCAGAGCGAGTCAGGCTTCTACAGCCGTTACTTCCTCGTCCCCAAGAAGGATGGCGGCCTGCGCCCCATCCTCGATCTCAGGCTCTTGAACTGTGCCCTCATGAGATGGCCGTTCAGGATGATTACATTGAAACAGATCCTCTCGCAAATATGCCCAGGGGACTGGTTCTTTTCTCTGGACCTGAAAGACGCTTACTTTCACATCCAGATAGCCTCCCATCACAGGCGGTTCTTGAGATTCGCCTTCGAGGGAGTGGCTTATCAATACATGGTCCTACCCTTTGGACTGTCCCTGGCTCCTCGCACTTTTACAAAGTGCATGGACACGGCTCTTTCCCCTCTGAGGCAGATGGGAATACGCATTCTCAACTACCTCAACGACTGGCTCATTCTAGCCCAGTCAGAGGCAGAATTGCTATCGCACAGATCCCTCCTTCTCAGCCACTTAGAATGCCTGGGACTCAGGGTCAACTTTGCCAAGAGCGCACTGTGCCCCAGCCAACGGATATCATTCCTGGGAACAGTTTTCGACTCAACCCAAATGAGGGCGGTGGTCATGCCGGAGCGTGCTCTGGCCATACAGCGTCTTGCGGCTTCTTTCAAGACAGAAGTCTCTCGCCCTCTCAAGATGTTTCAGAAGATGCTGGGCCTCATGGCCTCTGCGTCTCCAGTACTGCAGTTGGGCCTGCTTCGTATGAGGCCCCTTCAGCTCTGGCTGAAACCGAGGGTTCCATTCTATGCCTGGCATCACGGACGCCTACGTGTCAAGGTAAACCAGGCCTGCGTGGCAGCTCTGGCCCCTTTGAAATGCCATCAGTGGATGGAACAAGGTGTGGCCTTGGGGATGGTCTGCAGGAGAAAGGTTGTCTTGACAGATGCGTCCAACACGGGTTGGGGAGCTTTATGCGAAGGCCGACCGACTTTCGGCCGATGGTCGAAAGAGGAAGGAAGACTCCACATCAACTGCCTGGAAATGCTGGCAGTGTGTCGAGCCCTTCAGTTCTTCTTGCCAGACCTAAGGGGGCACCACGTTCTGGTCCGTTCAGACAGCATGACCGTGGTAGCCTACATAAATCACCAAGGAGAACTCTCCTCGAGGCACCTACTCACTCTAGTGGAACGCCTCTTGGAATGGGCTCAGCTCAACCTGCGTTCACTGAGAGCAACGCACGTGCCAGGGAGACTGAACCAAGAAGCGGACATGTTGTCATGGAGCAACGTCCCCTCAGAGGAGTGGACGCTCCATCCGCAGGTGGTTCAGAAGATCTGGGAGATCTTTGGCAAGGCAGAGGTCGACCTCTTCGCCTCAAAAGACAACTCTCATTGCCCGACTTATTATTCGAAGGATATGGATGCGTTGGCCCACGAGTGGCCCAACCTCCTACTTTATGCTTTTCCCCCGATCGCCCTGATCCCGCAGGTCATCAGGCGAATCAGGGAACACAAACACAAGGTTCTCTTAGGGTGCTTTCACACTTGGTTCGATTGCCTGAACCTAGTTCCTACTTGTTCCCCCTCCCCCTGCCCTCTGACCATGTCATATTATTTTTTTATTTGGGTCCGAACTGGCCATAATTCCATTTTTACGGCCACCAAGCCAGTACAGTTAATCTGCTAAGCTAGTAACGGCTGCGTGAGAATGCAAACTGTATAAGATTACTTCGTTTTATATTTACGTTTGAACCGTCGTTTGTTTACAAAGCCACTTGGCACGCACATATACGGCCTGTTACAAATGCACTGCAAATGCTCTAAAGAATGCTGAAGTGCAATAGAAATTTAGATATACAGCTCTCTCAGCGTCAGTAACGCTCATCAGAAAAGTGAGTGAAACAGCACACAAACACACATTTTTATCAAATAATATGGCATTAATAGCGGTCTACTCGTGATTTAGTTTAATAAGTTCACATCAGCAGCTAACTGTGCACTCAGAAGTACCACATGAAACAAACTCAGACCCACCCTTTAAGGTTTGACCGAAGATTGAGCCATGGGTGCGCACCACGGAAGCACAGTGTTCACATCATCCAAACGAACCGAACCCCTGACGCCAATCGCACCCGGGTGCGCACCAAAAGTGCTAGTGTGAGCGCCTAGTGGCCCTCCCACTCTGGAGGAACCACATTGGTTCTCGATGTCTCGCTGCTCACTGCAGCCTCATCCATCCTCTGAGATGGGACCTCTCTCAAGCGAACAGAGCATTGTGGAATCCCGGCCCGAGCTGTGGGCTCTGCACCTTTGGCCTCTCATGGGAGCTTTGCAGACTTCCCCAAGAGCTGCCGGAATACACCCTTGTGTTGTGAGCCTCCCGCCCTAGACGCCTTACGCCCCCAAATGGGTCTTGACCCGCCTGGTGCACAACCCGCGTAAAGACCCATTTTCCTGTGACACATCAGCTGATATTTTCCTTCCTGCAAGAGCTGTTGAAAAAGGCCGCTCCCTCCATGCTCAAGGTTTGTGGTAGCAGCTATGAGTCAACATCTTTATAGCAGACCAGTCGGTGGGCAGGAACAACTTAGTTGTCTCGCTTTCTGAAGGAGCCTCCGGAGGCCGGGAACCTGCCCCTCGGCCCCCTCACTGTCCCTACTTGGGATCTGCCTACTGTTCTGAGAGAGCCTGGAGGGAGCTCCTCCCTTTGAGCCAGTCTATCGACCTCCGACCCTGTCGTTAAAACCGCTTCTGCTACTAGCATCACCAGTATCATGTCAAGCGACTGGGAGACTGCAGGCGCCCTCTGTGAGCCTCACCTGCCTTGAGTTTGGCTCATCAACTCTGAAGCACTGCCCTAAACCACGCCAGACAGCAGGTACCTACAAAGCCCATCTGCTCAGAGCCACAGGTCATTTCGCCTCTGGGTGGTTCTCCCCAGATGAGGACCAGAGTGAATTCACTCTACCTTGAGACCCAGGTTCTCATATTCTGCTCCTTTGTGGGGCAGTCGGAATGTTTTGTTTGCTCGGTGACTGCAGACTAAAGGGCATCCAGTCACTGGCTGAGACTTTCAGCGTGAAGAAGATGCTATCATGCTTGCTTACTCTTCCTTGGCCTGCATTGCCCCATTGAGTACGAGCTCACTCCACAAGAGGTGTTGCCTTGTCATGGGCTGGTCTAGGAGGCCATTGCAGAAATGTGCTGGGCGCCAGTTGGGCCTCGCTCGTCCACGTTCACTAGGTTCTATAACCTGAGGTCCCTGCCTTACAGGTGAGGGTCCTCTCTGCTTATACTTGATACAAATCTATAGTAGTGGACCAGCACTGAGCAGAGTCTGCCGGAACACTGCAACCTTTCAGTATTAAGCTATTTGTGACACTCTCAGCTCCCTGAGTGCTTCAGGCTGTATAAGTCTCCTTGGACGATGGCCCAGGCCGGGAAGGCTGACTTCAATGAGTTGGCCGCGCCTCGAAGGGCTTCTGTCCCTCTGGGCCCTTTAAGTGCTTATGGCAAGTTTTATTTTCAGTCAGCTCCCCTACTCATAGCACGCGTGGTTCTACCAGTTCCCCATATGCATCTTAGCAAAAGACTAGAATGAATGAAGTATCAAAGGAACGATCAAGTCATTATCGTAACTCCTGTTCCCTTGAGATACGGGAATGAGTACTCATGCCTTGCCGTGCTATGGCACTGCACGACTCAGTCGTCGCTTCAGTCGATGTAAACCTGAGGATTCTATGGGGAAGTGGCCGCTTATATAGCCAGATGCCCCGCCCATTCTGGCGGGCTTCATCGCCATAGGCTCATGCAGCTCTGCTGCGTCGCCATTGGTACGTTTTTATAACACTGCACGAACCAATGGCCATGCAGTTACACTGCGTTATTGAAAAGGCTTCAGTTATCGGAGAAAAAGGAGTTTTCCCATATGTGTCTTAGCAAAGACACAGTACGAGTGAAGTATCGAAAGGGAACTGTGGTTGATTTTGTTTTTTCTATGGTTTTACTGCAAATGCTGTGGTAAAACCATGGTTAATTTTTGAAAGAGTACAAATAATTGTGAATTGAATTGAATTTGATAAATGTAAATGTATTTGTATATTTAATATGTTAATTGAAAATATTAATAAATTTGCAACTGTTATTGAGAGTGGTGTGTATTGTTTTATTATAAACCGGCTGCTGCCGCTGGTGGTCCGTAACGATGAGCAAAACGCCGGTGAACCGCGCCCACGCAGAGCAGCCGGTATTTGCAGCTGCATCGTCCAAACATCGGCCGGAGAGCATTTCCGATTAGATGCCGACGTCGTGGTGACATATTCCCGATTAGCAAACGGTCCCTGAGCAACATCGCGCCGATGGAATTTTGTATGTTGGGTCGACATCGGCCCAACGTATGTGTGCTGTAACCAATGCGTGTTTGAACAAACCAATATATATTTTAACAAACCAATATATACTCGAAGAAACCGATGTATCTAAACCAATATATACTTGAATAAACCAATATATACAAACCAATACATAGTTGTGAAAACCGATGTATCTAAACCAATATATACTTGAAGAAACCAATATATACCAACCAATACATCGTTGAGGAAACCGATGTATCTAAACCAGTATATACTTGAAGAAACCAATATATACCAACCAATACATCGTTGAGGAAACCAATGTATCTAAACCAATATATACTTGAATAAACCAATATACCAACCAATACATCGTTGAGGAATCCGATGTATCTAAACCAATATATACTTGAAGAAACCAATATATACCAACCAATACATCGTTGAGGAAACCGATGTATCTAAACCAGTATATACTTGAAGAAACCAATATATACCAACCAATACATCGTTGAGGAAACCGATGTATCTAAACCAGTATATACTTGAAGAAACCAATATATACCAACCAATACATCGTTGAGAAAACCGATGCATTCAAAAACTAAACAAAACCAATACATCGTTGAGGAAACCGATGTATCTAAATCAGTATATACTTGAAGAAACCAATATATACCAACCAATACATCATTGAGAAAACCAATGTATCTAAACCAATATATACTTGAATAAACCAATATATACCAACCAATACATCGTTGAGGAAACCAATGTGTCTAAGCCAATATATAATTGAAAAAACTATATAAGCTTAAGTAAACCGATGTATCCAAGCCAGTATACAGTTGAACAAACCAATGTATACCTGAGCCAACCAATGTATCTAAACCATAATATACTTGAAGAAAACGATATATATACAAACCAATGTATACTTGAAGAAACCAGTGTATACTTGAGGAAACCAATTTATCTCAACCAATATATAGTTGAGGAAACCATTGCATATTTGAGGAGCCCAATGTTTACTTGAACAAACCAACGTATACAGGAGCAAACCCATGTGCATGTGATCAGACCGATGTATCTGAACCAATATATGTCTGGTTATACCAATGTATTATAAACGAATGCATTTGTCATTAAACCATACATTTAACCAGAGAACCAATCCGTATTAACATAATATACATGAATTATTTCCTGAACGGCTTGCCATAGGGTACAGTCATTTTAGACACTTCCAAAACTGTTGCAACAGAGATGGAAATACAATTTTTAAATACATGAATTATGTTCCCATCATTGTTGGGATTTTTCTGTTCTAAAGAAGGGGGTGTCTCAATACTTTTGTCTATATAGTGTATGTACAAGTCATTGGTGTTTGGTGATGAGTTTTTGGCTCAAGGTCTGCATTTACAGTCATACCAGAGGTGTTAAACTGGGATTAGGACTTGGTTTTATGCAGACCATTCAAGTTCTTCCACACTGACTGAATCAATCATTTTCTTTTTGAACCTTGCCTTATACACAGAGACATTGTCATGTTAGAATAGAAAAGGGTCCTGTCCAAACTGTTGCTATAATATTAGAAGCACACAATTTCCTAGAATATCATTATATGCTTTAACATTAAGATTTATACTCATAGAAATTACTAAAGTAGTCAAACCTGTTCATTAGAAGGGGCGACCCAATACTTTTGGCAATATAGTGTATATTTTACATTTAAAGGGGTGAACACAGCAAAGACTTGTTGTGGTGAAAGTGTAAGCGAGTAAAGAGCACTGTACAGAAAAATGTCTATGCATGCACCATTGCACTTTTTTTTTCTTTAAAAACAGTAAGTGTATTAAGGTGTTTTCATGTAGAAAAAATATATATAAAGAATATTAAATGTTTTAAATTATTTCAATCTTTTAACAGCCCCAACAATTTTTTTTAAAGTCATCATTTTTGTTTTAGAGATTTGTCAAAGCAAAACCAAAATCCTTTCTTCACTTAATATACGTGGCCCACCATTTTGCCCCAGCCCTATGATTTTGAGTACCCTGATCCTGGCTATGTTTTTGACTTGGCAACCAAATTTAGTTTGAGGTCTTATTATGTCTGGTGATAAGGTGATTAGGACTTATCGTAGCCAGCGACATGTATTCTTAGATGCGTGTCCTGGTAATTTGTGCACTGTACTGCATGCCACTTTGGTATGAAAGTGTCTGTTAAATACATGTATGTAAATGTTATATTCAAGATTATTATTTATGATATGTAATTATTTATTTTGATTTGTTTTAGGACAATCCGTGTGTGGCTGAAGAGGGACAGTGGTCAGTACTGGCCCAGTGTCTATCACACAATGCCAGGTGAGTCTTCAGTGCAACACTGTTCCTGTGCAGCTTTCTGAGAGCAACATAGATCTAAACATCATGGGACATGCAACTACATAACTTCAGGAATTTTACTACAAAAGTTAAAGGGTGAAGTGAAACCAGTATGGGCATGAGCTTCAGCTTGTTTTCCCGTTCAGACAGGAGTTTCATTTCTCAGTAATGACGTCACATTTTTTGCTTGCTTTCTAGTTAACTATTGTAGACTGTGGGGTCACTGGCTCTGAGTACAGGGTGTTTATTTATAGTCAAATACTGATCAATGGATTTTGTTGGATAGATTCTCATACGCATTGTCTTTGTCTTATGTTGCAGTGGTGTGTTCATGTATGTCATTTAACCCAGAGACAAGAAGGATCTCTGTAGGTTTGGAAAATGGCACTGTATCGGTATGTTAATTAAACACTATTCTTACACACCTGTTTTCTTTGTAGTAATATGTCATTAGCAGGTTCTCAGATATGTTACTAAGCTTCATTAAGCCAGGCATTTCTCTTACCAGGAGTTTGTGTTATCGGAGGACTACAACCAAATGACTCCTGCACGAACATATCAGGGTGAGTCACAAATGCAGTCTAACACAAATAAGTTTGTTTTCTTAACATACATCATATGAACATGTTCAAGCATCACTATCTATCTGTCCTCATCACCCTTGAAAAGGGTTTTAATAAAATTCATCCAAATTTCATTTTAGAATTTTTAGGAAAATGTTTAGGTTTCTATTTTAAATAACTCAAGTATGGTTTTTTTCAATAATGGCCAAAGTGTGTTAATGGTGATCAATCTACAATTAATCCAAAATGCCGCTGCAAGATTAATCTTTAATGAACTGAAAAGAATGCACACCACACCTTTGTTCATCAATCCGAACAGCTGAGTCCTTAGCCATCTTCAAGAAACAGCTAAAAACACATCTCTTCCATCTTGATTTGACCCTCTAACTCTCTATTTTAAATCTATTTTATCTGTTTGTCTTCTTTTTTATTTAAAAAAAAAACTAACACTAGCTATCTTTTCTCTATTCTATCTGTTTTCTTTAAAAAAAACTAACACTTGCTTTCTTTTCTTCTATCTACTTGTTTTTCTTTAAAAAAAAATAACACTAGCTCCCCCCCCCCCATTCTATGTACTTGTTTTCTTTAAAAAACAAAACAAAACACTAGCTTGCTACATGTACTAGGCTAACCGAGACTTGTCATAGCACTTGCATACCATTGCTCTTTTGTTGATTTTGATTGCTTCTGTTGTCCTCATTTGTAAGTCGCTTTGGATAAAAGCATCTGCTAAATGACTGAATGTAAATGTAAATATTAAAATGTTGCTGTTATTAACTATTTTTTAGAAGGTGACAGAACTTTCCTTATATATCCTTACATTTTTGGTTGAACTATCCCTTTAAGTGAAGTTTATTTCTTGATTTTTTTTTTTTTTTTTTATGTTATTCTTGAACATAGAGAAGATATACAGTGCACAGCATAAATGAGTACAACCCCTCTGAAACTTAACAAATTCAGCAATTACTCTTTACTTAAAAGACATGTTAGGGTTCTTTAGCGATATAATATTCCAGCAAGTCTACTTAATCAATTACAAAAGAAGAATGTTCAAATTATTCAGGAAAATACGATTTTCTTAAATCGTAAATAAAACTAAATAAAAAAATTAGTTTATTTTATAAAACTAAATAAAAATTTCTGGTGTAACTTTAAGGCAAGTTTTGATCAACAGGTAAGTGTGTTGAACCAGAACTGTTGAATATAAGTCATTTCTTGACAATTAAGTGTTAAATAGCCCACTGAATCATTCTC
The DNA here is from genome assembly GCA_021397915.2 of Tor tambroides. NCBI lineage: Eukaryota > Metazoa > Chordata > Actinopteri > Cypriniformes > Cyprinidae > Tor > Tor tambroides. The sequence goes on from JAFVLL020027429.1 coordinate 44,141, forward strand.
GGACTTAATGCTGACAACAGTGAAACCACTTGAGAGAGAAATGTCAGGAGATTTATTTCTTAGCATAAAAGAGGACAATGGTATAAGAGGAATACTAAATTATTGTTTGGGCGTTAAAACATATAAAAGTAACACAGAAATTCAAAAACAATGGACTTGTGACAAGGCTCCTGAAATAATCAGGTCTTCACTAAGTTTTCATTTAGCAATGAGTGAATTTTTGCTAGAAAAAGAGCAGGAGAAATAACATGCAAGTGTCTCAGAGCCAGCAAAAGCTATGAAAAGAGTGACACTTTATGACACAGCCTGCAGAAGTGACGTGCATGGTTGTTGTCACCACTAGAATTACCTACTGTAGCCAAAGCAAAACAAACTGTATGGATTCCCAGAAGTTTGTATTTTGTAAATATGGGCCTTGGAAGAGGTTAAATTGGTCTCAAGAGACCAAGTTAATAATTTCGGATCCAAAAGCATCCAAAATGTTCTGGTGTTGCTAGAGGAGGAGTACAGTGAGTATAGAGTTCTTGGTACTCACAGTGACGTTCAGTGGTAGTAAAGCTCTTATATAGGGATGAATGAGTGCTGAAGGTGTGAGGGAGTTGTGCTTTATCAATGCTATCATGAATTCACACACCACTGTGTGATGCAATACAAAAACTTGAAACAGAAGATGCTACCCTCCCCTCATTCCCTGCATTATTGGGCATTTTTTCAAGATGACATTGAAATGCATTCTTCCAATGTGAAAATCCTTCAGTGGACATGTATTTCACCCAATCTTAACATTCTTGAGCACCTATGGGGGATTTTGTAGAGACGAGCTGAGCAAAACTCCCCATTAAAGACCAGAGCATTTCAGGAGGTTGTCCTCCAGGAGTTAAACAGGACAGATGTGAAAATTTGTCATGAACTTGTACACTTAGTGCCAAGAAGGGTCAGAGCACTATACTTAAAATTCTGGAGGACATACAAAGTACTAGAATATTATACATTTGCTGAATTAAAACTAGGGTGTACTCATTTCTGCAATCCTTCATTTAAACAAAATTGGCTAGTTTACTTATTTTACAGAACATATTGGCATATATTTTGTTGTTTTTATTAAGTATCTGTTTAATACATTTCAATTTTGCCATCTTTCCATGAGTTATATTATTGATCATTAAGAAAATACATCTTTTATATTTATTCAGAGGGGGTGTACTCATTTATGCTGTGCACTGTATATTCCAGTTCCATTCATATACATAACTGACCCTTTGCAAAGACCCGCCCCCTTTCGTTACTGTTGCTACGTCCGACAAGCTATGCCGTTCTCATTCCACACATCATGTTCTCACTCAGTGAAAAATACATTATGGAGCAAAGAAGAAACTGACAACACACCCTAAGACAAGACAGAGAAGCTTGCTTTAGGCATGAAACATAGTCTCAGCTTTAAAATTTCATATTTTTTTAAAGAAATTCAAACAATAAATAGTGTTTAGTTGCTCTTTAATGTGTCGCGACAGATCGCTGTAGCACCTCAGTTCAAGCAGGATGTGAAGCGATCATCTCTTCTTCTTTACTAGTTATAGCATGAAATAAACATGAGTGAACATCAGAAGGTTTCTTGTTTCAATGCGGAAAGACATCAATACATACCATTTTTCAAGGTCAAATCCACCGATATTAATCTACTCTCCTGTCTGATTTGTTTGTCGGACAAAAATGGCAGATTCAGCATTATGATTGGTCAGATCACCTGTCAATCAAACTGCCTGTAAAGGGTCAGTTCAGCCAGATACATAATGGTTCTGTACAGAACGATACTGTATATATGCAGAGCAACTTTATTATAAAGTACTAAATCTGAACATTCAGCTCTTAATCACAGGGTGTTATTATGGCCTAGAATGGCATTAATGTGAAACAGCTAGCTAACCTTCTTTAAAACACGTGGTTTACGTAATGCTTCCAACAAAGATAAATTATACCGTTATGGATAGAGATACACACGCAGAGTATAAACATGAAGTATAGTAAGTGCTGTGGTTTTGGTTTGATCGTTTGTTACTGAAATCCAACCTCTGTGATTATTTGGCTTTCTGCTGCCTTATTTATTTATTATATATGTGAGAGCATAATTGGTTGTGTTTTTGAATGTGGTAAAGTGATCCCTCCCTGCTTTGCTCACTGTGTCTTGTCTTTTGTTTGTGTTAGCTCATCAAGGTGGCGTGACCGTGGTGCTGTTTGTCTTAGAGATGGAGTGGGTTCTAAGCACAGGTCAGGACAAGAGCTTTACGTGGCACTGCTCAGAGAGCGGACAGCAGCTGGGCACATACCGGACCACAGCATGGGTGTCTGGACTACAGTATCCATTCATAACTCACTCTTGATCTGAAATAGGTCACAAATCAGTCATTGCACTCTCAGTATTTTCATATTGCTTTGTGTCAATTTGAGTGAATTTACTTTTGCTTTATTAAAGGAAATAAGCTTCTTTAATTTACTGCTCATCTTTAAAATCATAACAAAAACACTAATAATTTACTTGATGTTAAGAATGTATAATTTATATTACAGATGTAATTAGATAAAAGGGTAATGGAAATTCTCTCATTTACTCACCCTCATGTTTTTGGAAAAGTTATTTCGAGAATTGTGTCTGTTTTATTTTATTTTATTATTTTAATTAATTTATTTATTACTTTTTTCATACAATGGAAATCAGTGGTAATCAAAACGGTTTGTCTACCAACATTCTTCAGAATCTCTTTTTTTATGTTATGCAGAAGATGGTCAAACAGGTTTTGACTCATTTTGACCGTGTCAGTGTCTAATTCATGCGCACAGCATGAATAAACTAGAAGAGGTTAACATCAGCAGTGTGGACACACTTCACCATTACCAAAAATTATGCTTGAATGACAATATGCAAAATTGGTTTGGCTGAAATATTAAGAGGTGGCTTTTGCCAAAAAAAAAAAAAAAAAACTTTACTACGACTAGTTTAATTTATCACCTTGCAACACAATACCCTGAAGAACATAAAAAGTTAAATTATCCAAAATTAATTAAAGAAACTTTATTTGAATTTTTGGTTAAATTAAAACATCTTATAAATTAATGTAAAAAATTAATTTTGGTGCATCTTACTGTAATTGTGTAAATAGATGAGATTCAGGAGGGGTTCAGAAGTTTTGTTGCATTGGCTTCTTGACAATCTGACAGATTTGATGTGGAGACCAGACATGCCTTCGTTGGAGATCATTCCGGTCAAGTGACAATCCTAAAGCTGGAGCAGGACAACTGCAGCCTGGTCACCACCTTTAAAGGCCACACAGGTGCGTACGCAAACAGCACATTACAAATAGACACAAAATAAAATAATCTCTTTAGCCCAGATACATTTTGCCATTAGATGGTCTATTGAATCCAAATGTAGAGATTCACACTTGAAACAGGTAAATAAAATAAATACTTAATTGGGCTTCTCAGTTACAAACATAAACAGCAGAAAAAAAAAAACTCTTGCGTGAAAACAAGCATCTTTGCAAGCAACAAATAGGTTGATACATTAATCATTAACATGGCAAGAAGGGAAAGTAGTAGGTCAGCACAAACAAGCAAACTAAACAACAAACAAGTCTTAAAGGGATAGTTAACTCAAAAATTAAAATTCTGTCATTAATTACTTTCAGTAAATTCAGTAACATTGCTGTCTACACAGGGTCAGAAAGCTTTCGAATTTCATTAAAAGTATCTTAATTTGTGTTCCGAAGATGAACAAAGGTCTTATGGGTTTGGAACAACATGAGGTGAGTAATTAATGACAGAATTTTCATTTTTGGGTGAACTACCTCTTTAAAGTGTACCAAGGGTTAACATTTAAATAACCTCCTCCAATCATTCTAGTGTGGATCGTGTCCCCTGGTGGCCTGGATGACAATACGCTCATTTTACCCCCTGAGTAGCCTTAAAGTCCTCATAACCTCAGGATACACGTATATATATTAATCTTCATGCATACATCCACAAAATATTGTCTAATGGAAACAAGTATTCCATTACTTGCGCCGTGCCTGACCCTGAATCTTTTAACGGTGGCTGTGTGTGTTTATGTGTGCAGGCAATGTCACAGCCCTGTGTTGGGATCCTGTGCAAAGGGTTTTATTCTCTGGAAGTTCTGACCATTCAATCATCATGTGGGACATTGGAGGCCGTAAAGGAACAGCCATTGAGCTGCAGGGACACAAGTAGGACTGATGAATTGTTGTCATGTATTTAAGATATGAGAATAAGCAAAGCACGCTTGTCAGGTCCTAATATTTGAGTGTTTGTGTGTGTGTGACAGTGATAAAGTGCAGGGTTTGTGTTACGCTCCTCACACCCGTCAGCTCATTTCCTGTGGCTCAGATGGAGGAATAGTTATCTGGAACATGGATGTCACACGACAAGAGGTGAGAGAGATATAGAGTGAGGATGAAGTGTCTAGTACAAACGGGATTGCCTCGTGTGGTATTTATGTTAGTTACATATGTCTGTTTACATAGTTTAAGCATGTCCTCATCTGTTCTGTGTCTCAGACTCCTGAGTGGCTTGACAGTGACTCGTGTCAGAAATGTGAACAGCCGTTCTTCTGGAATTTTAAACAGATGTGGGACAGTAAGAAAATTGGCCTGCGACAGGTACAGTGAACAAAACCACTGCTAAAATAAATAAAACTAAAATAAAAATAAATCAATTTATTAATCAATATTTTGTCTTGTTTTACAGTATAATCTAAAAATCCTTAAAACAAGATAAATTTAGTTGAGAAGACAAACTGTGTGTAAAAACTTTTTTTATATAATATACACAATCATTCAAATATTTGGGGTCAGTAAGATTTTTTTAATGTTTTTGAAAGATGCCATGCTCACCGAGGCTGCATTTATTTTATAAAAATTACAGTAAAATGGTAATATTGTGAAATATTTTTACAATTTAAAAATACTGTTTTCAATTATATTATTATTTAAATTTTAATTTATTCCTGCGATGGCAAAGCTGAATTTTCAGCAGCCATTTCTTCAGTCTTCAGTGTCACATGATCCTTCAGAAATCATTCTAATATGCTGATTTGGTGCACAAGAAACATTGTAATGAATGTAATGTAACAAAAACAGTAAGTGCTGCTTAATATTTGTGTGGAAATAGTGATACATTTTGCAGGATTCTTTGATGAAGAAAAATAAAAATAAATCTTTAACAAAAAATGATTTTTTCAACTATTGTTTTCAATATTGATAATATTGTGCTGCTTAATGTTTTTGTGGAAAGTGTGATACATTTTTTTCTTGACAATCTGTTCAAAAGAACAGCATATAATTGAAATAGAAATATTTTGTAACACTTTAAATGTCTTCACTGTCACTTTTGATAAATTTATTGTTAAATTAAATGAGATACATTTAATTTAATCATCCTTGTTGAATCAGAGTAATAAAAAAAACCAATCTTACTGACTCCAAACTAATATTTGGTAGTATACATTGAATTAAGTTTTTAAATATATCTTTAGTCAAGTTTAAAAATACATATCTGGAATTATATTTAAAATATCTTGCCATAAATTATATTATACGAGAACTGCAAATGCATTATGGATTAAGACTTATTTTCAGAAAATATGAGTAAAGTGCTTCTGATTAGGTTTGCAGTCCTTTATTCAGCCTTCATCCCACACTTTAAAATCATATAAAGCAGCTTGATTTGCTCTTTCCCAGCATCACTGTAGGAAATGTGGCCAGGCCGTGTGTGGAAAGTGCTCCTCTAAACGTTCCACTATTCCTCTAATGGGATTTGAGTTTGAGGTGCGGGTTTGTGACAGTTGTCACGACTCCATTACAGATGAGGAGTAAGTCACATTTTGATTGTCTTCAATGTTTTGAGTCTCTTAAATGCTAGAATCACCTAAAGCTTTCTTTTTGTCCAGACGGGCGCCCACTGCAACATTCCATGACAGTAAGCACAGCATCATACACATGCAGTATGAACCAACCAGGGGCTGGCTGCTCACCTCCGGGACAGACAAAATCATCAAGGTCAGTAACTGTTCTCATTCAAATGTGAGTGTACTGTTTGATAAAGAGACTGAACTAGTTTTAATATCTGTGGTGTGTTTACATTCAGCTATGGGACATGACTCCAGTGGTATCATGAGAATCCTCTGTACGTCTGCAAGCAGGAACTAAGAACCTGAACTGAGAATCATGTGTTTGTGGAAAACTTTCAGAGTTCAGGTCACTTTCCATGGGCAGCTTCATCTCATGGAGGAAAAACTCAAGGATATCATGACATTGAACTGAGCACGTGCACGTGGGTTATGGGAACAAACATGTAAATATTGTCCAGTCTAAATCTGCTTAGTTCAGGTTGTTTATATTGACAAACCAGTGTTGTTATGTTGTCTGTGAAACACATTCTATCATCATCTAATGTCTTATCCCAAACACAAATGAATCCTTGTGATATTGCATCAAAGCATGCTGGAACTGTTTTATATTCAAGTGCCTTTACCGCACCTCAATCAGTGGTCTTGGCATGGGAAAATAGTATCTGCTATTGCCTCCTCGTCATATATTTGACTCTTTAAATGTAAGCACTTATGTTTTACTGGTATTTTAATACCAGTAAATTTAATTGGAGGATTTAACATGCACATAATCACATATGATGTTGTTTACACAGGGTAAAATTCAATAATGCTTCATTGTAGTAATATTGTGTTTGATCTTATTAAAGCTGATGTTTCATAGCCATCTCATTACTGTAAGAAACATTCACGGTATTTCATTCTTTCAATTGGATCAAAAAATATTATGCTGGTGGTTTAAAATACATTTTTGCTGTATGTTGAATCAAGCAAGTGGACATTTGGGCATTGTTAATAGCTCATTGTAAAGCCACAGTGGGTAAAACATTACAGCCGAAAGGTAACATGGTACAGATAGATAAAACAGCAGGAATGGCAAAAAATAAAGATGCTTTACTTTGAAACTGTGTAATTGCAAATGTGGAGGTTGGATTGCCTATTATCTTTTAAAAAGGACCAATTTGACAAAAATGTCCATTTTAAAGTACATTTGCATTTAAAATTTTGGGGTCAGGTTTTTGTGTTTTTGAAAAAAGTCTCTTAAGCTCACCAAGGCTGCATTCATTTGATCAAAAATACAGTAAAAACAGTAATATTGTGAAATATGATTACAGTTTAAAAGTACTGTTTTCTATTTGAATATATTTTAAAATGTAATTTATTCTCTTGATAGCAAAGCTGAATTTTCAGCAGCCATTACCCCTGTCTTCAGTGTCACATGATGATCCCTCCAATGTGAGGGAAAAAAATCATTCCAATGTGTTGATTTGTTGCTCAAAAACAATGTAATGTAATGAAAACAGTAAGTGCTGCTTAATATTTGTGTGGAAATAGTGATACATTTTGCAGTATTCTTTGATGAAGAAATCTTTTTGAACGAAAAATGAATGAAAGTATTAATTACTTTCAAGAATAAAAAAATCTTACTGACCCCAGACCTTTGAACAGTAGTGTAAGTGATAATAATTGGAGTGAAGTCTTTATTCATTTTGAATTAAAAGTCTTGTTTTTGTCACTGGAGCAACACTTTGATTCTTTTACTGGTTCTAATGGTTCTTGAATTCTATAAATATAAACTATTTCAAGTCATGTGGTTTAGTCTCAGCTACCAGCTCATGTAAACCTCATAAACACAATTTGGATTTTATGAGTTGGTTTGGTCAAAAAATAACTGTTAATAAAACTCTAAACATATGACAATGGCTTTCTTAAAAGATTAAGACAGATTAATTTTTCATTATTATCTTTAATTAAGAATCATGTCAGTATCGAGAAATTGACAAAAATAAAAACAGTCATGTTTAGTTAATAATTGGCTAGTTGGGGTGTGACTTGCTGGGGAGTTAAGTTCTGATATGTTGTAGCCACGGTGGGATCGGAGGCACCCCCACCCCCCAATTATTAAACATTTATTAATTTATAATTCAATACTAATATTATCAATATTATTATTTATACTTGCCCTCTTCGTTGTACTCCACCCCTTCCCAGTTTTGATGAAATCATTATTATTATTATTTTTATTATTGTTATTATCATTGATTAATATTATTATAGTTGCTAATAACATTTGTTGTCTCTATTATTATTATTAGTCTTTATTTCTATTTATATATTTATTTATATATATATTTTTTATTTATTTATTTATTTTTACTCTACTTATATCTGTTATAAATCTATTATGATACTATTTCAGTCGCATGCTTCCTTCCCCAACCCTAGACACAATGACACACACAAACACATACACACGCACACACACACACACACATACATGCATGCTCACAGACATATGAATGTAAATACAGGAGTTAATCAGAACGGACTTGTAATGTTGGCCATCAGTATGTTTGTTTGTCCAAGTGTTTCTACATTTTGGCACATGTAAATATTGTCACCTTCTAAACTTAGTGTTTTTTTTTTTTCTTTTTTCTTCTCTCTGTCTTATATATGTTTGGTCCATGGGGTTATGTATTTGGTACATGTAAACATTGTAACATTCTTTACTTGCATAATAAAAAATAAATAAATAAAAAATAATTGGCTAGTTAACTGTAAAATCATTTGTAAGTGTATATAAGGGCCAGTTCTAGAATATTTCTTCATATTTATTTATCTTCACATTTATTTGTTTAATTTGAATATGAGTTATAGGTAGTGCTGTATAGCATGTTCTCAGACAGCTACTGAGTCTTGATGTCAGTTTGTTTGCTTGTTTTTTTTGAAATAGCAGTTTTAGATTTTTGAATAAAATAATCTGCTATTTACATACTGCAACAGTTGTCTGATTCAAGCATGCAAACTCAGATCCTTGCAGTTGTTCTCATTTAGCTACAAAAACGCAACTGCTTCAACATTCATGTTTGAGGTAAGACTGTGAACAATTAATGCAAAACATTAGCATAATGTTAACCACAGACATCATTTTACTTAAAAAAACGAGAAACTCATAAAAACTGCAGAACTAAATGTACTAGTTTCTTGCCTTAAACTAGTATAATAAAAAGCTTAGGAGTGTATTTGTTCAAAGAACGGACAATAGGTTTGAAATATTGTGAACATTTCAGATTGTTTTGGTTAGCCTTTTTGTTACAGTATTCATGAGCCTTTCACATCTCTGCAATTCTCACCGTTGTTAAGAATGAATATTACAGTCTGTGTGTGGAATGATGGCTTCTTTGGGTTTGGCCATTAACCCAACCGATTAACACTTGAATTTCACAGCGAGCTCCTCCAGCTTGCTCATCAGTTTCTGGTCTTCAGCTGAGGAAGACCTGGAGAAGGCCAGAGGCAGATGTGCAGAAATCGCTTTTCTGTCTGCAGACAAATCAGTTTGAGAAACAGAGGTCAAAGTTAGGTTACATGTTAAAGAGAGCTTTAGTCTGCAATATCAGAGACATGTTCAAAAGATGATGTGTACAGTATACTAAAGTAAGCTTTTTTTTTTTTTTTTTTTTTTTTTTCTCCATATTGTTTTTTATTATTTTATAACAACAACATTTAACAACAACATACCAAGAACACAAAACAAAGTACATTTATAAAAAAAAAGAAAAAAGAAAAAAAAGGGCAGACTACATTACAAATGTCATAAGTGCCTAGAATAAGTTACAAAGGAGAAAGATAAAACACAAAAGAAAAAAAAGGGGAGATAAAATCAGCATAGAAACCACAGTATCACAAATATACCAAAAAATTAAGTACTACTGATTATTTAGCTGTTGGAGGAAAGGACCCCAGACCTTAGAAAACTTATTAAGAGACTTTGATTCATTAAACCGTAATTTCTGAAGGTGTATGATAGCGGCCATCTCAGCAAGCCATCTCTGAAAACATGGGGGAGCAGTAGATTTCCACTCCCTCAATATAATTCTCTTGGCCACCACCATGCCCAACATTAATGCCAACTGCAAATAATAAGGCAAAGATGAAACACATGCAGATGTCAAAGATGGCCAATTCCTTCAGGCAAGAGAGCCTGATTATATGCCGCGGAGTACCACGAAAATATATCCTGCCAATACCTATGAAGTTTAGGGCAGAACCAAAAAGAATGAGATAACGTTCCCTCTGCGCCCTGACATCGATCACAAACTGGAGACACTGCAGGGTAAATCTTGTGGAGTTTGACTTTAGAATAGTGCAACCTGTGTACAATTTTAAACTGAATTAATTGAAGTCTTGCATTGATAGAGCAGCTATGAATTCTCTGCAGGATTTCAGACCAGAGGTCATCAGATAGGTTGATGCCAGCATCCTTTTCCCAAGCTACCTTAAGATATTGAAGAAATGTTTAACTGCGAAGAGAAGGGAAACAAATTGAAACCATATGCCTAGTATCAGGTGCTTGTAAGCACTAGATTATAGAACCATTTCTTCCCTGCTGGATCCTGTAATCGGAAAAAAGCTTGCTGAACCTTAATGCCGGAGTCTGCAAATAGCGATAAAAATGAGAGTGAGAAAGACCATGTTATTAAAGAAGGTGATCGAAAGAATGACGACCATCAGTATAATTCATTAAATGTTGAAAGACCCTTATTATTCCACAATTGAAAGATTCTGTCGCTCCAGAGCAGGTGTAAAATTGTGATTTTACAAATGGGAGAATATAGAGAAAATGTGTGACACCAAAAATTTCTTAATTGTTTCAATATTCTTAAAGAGCTATGTACTACAAAATTTTAAAAATGCTCCTTAAAGAACATTAAACTAACAATCAATAAAGCAGGAGAGAGCTCTTGTTTAGAATATGATTCCATGTGAATCCATGTAGGAAAATCTGCGTCTCATTAAAACTGGGCGAATCAATACTCATACATCAAGCCATGCGTTTTAGCATTTATTAATAATGTTGAAAAGCTGGCATTGCAGCCCCCTCTTTAGATTTTTCTAAGTGTGCCTTAGAGATACGATGAGTCTTAAAACTCCAAATAAAAGGAAAAATGATAGAATCTAGATTTTTAAAAAACGATTTAGTAAGATAAATGGGTAGATTCTGAAACAGATATAAAAACCTTGGAAGGACCACCATCTTTATAGCATTAACACGGCCGATTAATGATAAAGGCAAAAGCCTCCATTTTTCAATGGTGGATTTAAGGCTCTTTATTGCAGCACTAAAATTAAGTTTAAATATATCTTTTGGATCTAAGGGAATAACCAATCCTAAGTAAGTGAAATGGTCACGAACAATTTTTAAAGAGAGGGACTCTAAAAAATTTGTTGAAAAATTATTGCCAAGGGGAACAAATATACTTTTATTCCAGTTAATTGAATACCCAGAAAAAGAACCAAATTTTTTTATCAAATCCATTAAAGGAGGTAAAGAATCGACAGCATCTTTTAAGAATATAAGCAAATCATCTGCATACAGAGAGAGCCTAGTCTCTACCGACCCAATTGTAATGCCACTAATAGAGGCATGGTGCCGAATACTTATAGCCAGTGGCTCCAGAGCCAAATTAAATAGCAAGGGACTAAGGCAACATCCCTGCCTAGTCCCACGATAAAGTGGAACATAGTCAGATTTGTCCAAATTAGTGAGTACTGCAGATTTTGGGTTTGCATAAAGCATCTCAATGTATGAAATTTTTTTCCAAACCCAAACTTATTTAACACTGAGTATAGATATTGCCACTCAATCTGGTCGAAGGCCTTCTCGGCATCTAGAGAGATAATAGCTGCCTTAGACCACTTAGAATCTACATTATACATAACATTTAACAAGCGACGAACATTTGAAAAAGAAAATCTACCCAAAATAAAACCAGTCTGATCATGATGAATTAATGAAGCCATGTGTTTGCTCAAACGAGTGGCCAACACTTTAGCAACAATCTTCTGATCACAGTTAAGCAAGCTTAATGGTCTATAACTAGAAGGATCAGTGTCATCCTTGTCTTTTTTCAATAATAAGCAAATGTTCGCTTCATAGAGAGAACGGGGAAGTTGTTTATTTTCAAAAGAATGATTTATCATTCTCAGCAGCAGTGGAGCAATAATATCTGCATGAGCTTTGTAGAGTTCACTAAAGTAAGCTTTAACATTTTATAAAGATGTTTGACCTTGGAAGAAGAGGCCACTGGGCTGTCTACTGGCTGCATCTGATATGGCCAGCCACACCACTGTGTCGGCACCTTGAGCTTCAGTACGGAGTTTATTCTTCATTTTCTCATAAAAATCTGGCATGGATGACCGCACCGCTGTAGATGGAACAAAAAACACAAAACAATATCTTAGTGATTAAGACTGCAAAGTTCCTGTATCAATCAGGACATTGCCTTGCAGCTGATGTACAGTACACACACGCTTCCCACCTGGGGTGTCTGCCCAGCCTGGGTGCATGGATGAAAAGTGGATTTCTTTGTGCTGAGCTGCCCATTGCTCTGTCATGATCACCTGTTGCCTCTGAGAAAGGTCATAGTTAACACTGTATAACTCCAGCATCTTTACTAAAAACATCAAAAACAATATGCTAAATTGAAATAAAAATCTGCATAAACTCAGCAAAAACATGAGGACATTAAATCAGGTTGCATAAGTGGTGATGCTGCTGGAATCTGTGCCACTATTGTGCTATTTTTTTTAACAGTGAATGATGGACTGGACTGGTAAGCCACCAAAAGTATAATGGCTACATTTTTGTATTTTTTTTTATAGTTAAAGAATTTTTAAGCTAAACATATAAAATGCAAGCTGCAGCGCAAAGTTTTTACTGAAGAAGGAAAAAAGAGACGGATTTAAATTGTGAGTTTATAGTTTATAGTAGAACCTTGTTTTGTGCATAGGCCATGGTGCCATCAAAAGTGCCCTTCTCAAACTGAAGGTCCTCTACATTTAACTTCTGAACCAGCATTCCACCAGATGACACAGTGATCTGTAATTAAAAAAGAATTATAATTAATAAAAATAATTATAAAAAAAAATAATAAAAAAAAATAAAAGAATAAAAATAAACCAACATACAAAAATTAATAGTAATTAAATAATGTCTTTTTAAAAGTCTTTCTCTGCAGCTTTCATTACTAATAAAAAAAAATATTAAAATTTAAAAATAATAATACAATTTTGAGGAAGTTGTGTTTTAACATTCATAAACATGTCACTTAAGTCATGCATTTCTCTTAACGTTGTAAGCGTAATGTCTTTGGAAACAATTAGAAACAATTATTAACAATGCATTAGTATGCATTTCTTCACTCTCACCACTCTGGGATTCTCTGACTTCTTCAGTGTAGGAATCAGCGCTGTTGTCAGTATATACGTCCCTGTAAAACACACAAGATGAGTGAGCCGACTAGTCACTCTTATCTCTTCTTAGCCCTTGATTTCAAGAGGTGGCGCTAAAAACATTCTCTACCACAGGGATGGCCTATGACCTTTGTTACTCAATATTATAAAACAAGCAAAACTAAAATATTGCCGTAAAAGCTCATGCTTTGTTGCCCATGTTGGAAAAATCTTAACATATGATCAACATCAGATCAGAAAAACATGAAATAACTTCCCTACCTAGTGTGTTTGTCGCAAAGTTTTTCTCCAGGCCATCCTCAGTCAGTTCTCTCTGATTGACCATGCAACCTGCATTGTTGATTACAATAATAAATCACATGAAGATAAAAGACAAAGGGCTGAACAATACGAGCAGAGACAGCATGACAATGTACATCACAGTCAAAGCAGTTGTAAAATGGCCATAAACAGACATGACTGTACATGCTATATTAAATGTGCCATGTTATTAATGAAATATATTACTTGGGTGAAGATGAAATATCAATTTCTTTTTACATTATTAAGAATTAATAAATTAGTTACTGTATACAGCTGACTGAACAAATTTATCATGGTGCTGTTACTAGGGTTGCCACCCGTCCCTTAAAATACGGAATCGTCCCGTATTTAAAGGTAAAATGATGCGTCCCGTATCAAATCAATACGGGACGCGATTTGTCCCGTATTTTAGAAAGGGCAACAAGCTGAATTAACAAATAAGTATTTTGCACCTATAATAGCAATTATAATTAAATCAATTTCATAAAAAGTTAGAGAAGCTCATCTTGGCGTCTTTGTTTCCATGGCGATGGTGGAGTCGCCTGATCTCGCGCCGTTAAAGCGCTTTCACGCGAGTGCTGCATGCGCTAAACCTGCGCGGTTTAAAACATCGGGAGCTCACATCTGCCCTTTGAACACAAGACTCTCCAGATGTAGGACTGAATGGGAAAGTTATCAGTGGCTCTGTCGAGTAATGATGAACGCAGTTCTGTAAAGCATTTGCTCACGCGGGCTGTCGTCTGACTTAAAGGATAGCTTCACCCAAAAATGTCAATTCTGTCATCGTTTACACACCCACAAGTTGTTCTAAACCTGTAATAATTTATTTCTTCTGTTTAATATAAAAGAAAATACTTTGAAGAATGTGGGTAACCAATCAGTTTCTGGTCCCCAATCAATGACTCTGATAGTATTTTTTCTCTATGAAAGGCACCGAGGACCAGCAGCTGTTTAGTTTCCCACATTCGTCAAAGTATCTTCTTTTGTGTTCAACAGAAGAAAGAACTTGCAGGTTTAGAACAACCTGGGTAAATTATGACAGAATTTTCATTTTTGGGTGAACCATACTTTTAGTGACAGACACATCTTTTAAAGGCATAACTCTATTGTTTTATTAAAATCTGGATAGTCTATTAGAGCTTGATAGACATAATTATTATATTTTTAGACATTATTAGACAGATCAATTAATAGATTATAATTAATGTTAGACCCTATTTATTAATTTATCATTTATATTAATCATAAATATATACATAATAATAAGCATATATGTGATATACAATTTGACATTTTAAAAAGAGTTTAAAAATGCTAAAACATTTAGATTAAATGTAGTCCTAATTTAAGCAAATTAATAAAAAAACAAACAAAAAAGTACAAATATATGGGGGGGGGGGGGCATGAATGTGTGTCCCTTATTTTGCCTCGCTGAAGGTGGCAACCCTGTTACCCCCACATTATAATGCTTTTTTTTTTTTTTTTGCACATTATTGCACGTTGATATAACTTAAACCTGGAATACATTTACCAGAACATGTAGATTGTGATTCTGAGAGAATCCACTTGCAAACTCCCACACTTTCCTGGGGCTGGACATGTCAACTAGGTGAACATGGACATTCTGAAAGCAAATGAGAGGCAAAGTCAGACTAGAGCTCACTGTGAAATAAGCATGTGAAATAATTTTGATAGTATATAAATGTACTTCTGATAATACACCTCATTTTTACTTTGCTCCACAATGTCTTTTCTTGCCTCATTTGCACGATCTTCATTTCTGCACACCAGATGTACTGTCCCACCTGAAGAAAAACTGTTTGAATGAACTTTGAATTGCTTTTTTTTAACAGCATTGCACATCTTTTGCCGGTAGGAGTCAGTGTTGCGTCCCTTTTGTTGGTTAAACTTTAACCTAAATGTCATAACAGGGTTTTGATGGAATGTACAAGATCTTCCAAGTTGATAACTTATTAAAGGACAAACTATAACCAGAAGTCTCTGTTTTCTCACCTCTTTTGGCGATTTCGCAGGCGGCGGCTTTGCCGATGCCGCTGTTCGCTCCGGTGATGATGAACGAGCGGCCGCTCACATTCACCTCCAGATCAGCCTCGTTAAAGCGCTTCGCCGCTGCCTCATAACCACCCCTGATGAGGGTTCATGAAATTTTAACTGGTGCACTGCAGAATCTTTCGATGATAAATGACCGTCTATGACTTGTGCTTATCAAAGTGTAGCTAGCTGAAATGAAAATACACTGAAAATCCAGCCAGCTGAAATGAAAATACACTGATGATGACTTACTTCGTATATTCCTGTAGACCCTTCAGGAACCAAACTGTGCTTCGGTAGAGAGACATCTTTTCGATTTCAGTCGTTCTCACTCGAGAGCAGTGTCATAACATGCTAGCACGTTGGAAATTAGAGCCACGCCCCTGTGGCGTTTAATAACAGATCACATGTTGAATGTGTGGTAAACTCGGGTTGAGACACGCATGCGCAGATCCCTTTGCTACAATCATGCTACATAAAAGATAAACGCGTTCTTTTCTCAGTGAAAACTTTAATTTTGTGCACTTATTTGAAATTGTTTCTAAAACACAAATTAGATTAGAAATAATTAGATTCTAATTTTATCATATACTGACTTCATATTTTATTTAGGGAAGGCGAGCGTACCAACCTATGTATTTGGCTAAATTTGCGCTGGCGCGGAAGTTTTTGTCGTGTGTATCATTTTAGAAAACAACGGTAAAAGTTTTCATTAATATGGATAACGGTATATTTTACAAATTTCTCAGTTGTCAGGATGGCCGAGTGGTCTAAGGCGCCAGACTCAAGGTTCAAACCTTCCCAGTGAAACATGGGTCTTCTGGTCTCCGAATGGAGGCGTGGGTTCGAATCCCACTTCTGACAAGAAATTTTTAACATTGATTAAAACTTGGTTTCCATTTCTTCATAAAATATAGTTGATTGTGGTTTAAACTGTAGAATGTACCCAGGATAGGCAAGGTAAGGTTAAAAAAAATCATAGTGTAAAAAAATAATGATTTATAATTTAGTGAGTCATCATTTAGGCAAGTCAGGAACGACAGTAACTCTCATTTCTCTCTGATTGCACTGCCATTGTGTTAAATTCCACTTTAAGTTTTCCAATAAAAATAATTTAATCCTGTTTTAAGTGTTTTTATTATGCTCTTTCATGTGATACAATGTTCAGTGGTCTATCTCCTCACCAATTCTTTCATCAGTTTTGAGAGACAAGCAGTCATGTTTGTGAATGTCTTCTAATTTAAATAATGAGTAATAGCTTACAAATACAACTCCACTACCAAGACAGGTCAAGCTATTATCCTTAAGTTTATCAGTATGTACATAAAGTAGCTGATAAAATGATGCTCTTGTATTGGACTGCAATGACTTTGAAACCCCTTGAGACGGCGCAAGACAAACAATGGCAATTAAATTTGAACTGCATAGAAATATCTTGAAAAAATGAAAGTGTTTCATATAATAATAATAATAATAATAATAATAATGCATTATGTTAAAACATTCAGCACGTCACAAAAAAATATAATGGCTTTAATTTCCACTATTACCAAATAAACGTTTATTTATTTTATTTAATTTTTATCATGTTCTCTTAAATGTTTGGTGTGAGAAAAAACGACAATATTCTTTGCTATGAAGACAAAAATCGGATTTTGCACATAGATATCAAAACATTTTACGTTTAAAGGAAAAAATAGCTAAATAAAGAGACAATAAAAAACCTTAAAGCTGTTATAATCTATAATTTTAACGATTTTTTGTTGATTCTTTCTTTTTGTTTAAGCACGTTTCTTTAAAATCTCACTCAAACTAATTTCATCTAAGTGAATAAATCGGCCTGCAATAAATCTCGGCCACTCACTCTGCATCAGCCCCTATTTAATGCGTCTTCATATACTTCCATGAACAGATCGCTTTAAATTTGCAATCGTTTGGTTTCGAGGCAGATCCTGTCTGACAACTTACTACACGAACGAATGCACTGTTTCTCACACAAGAGAAAAGGGTGGAATTTAGGCGTGTCTACTTTGAGGCTGGCAGGTAAAAACCTCAATGGATGGGAAACACGGAAGTTCGCAAAAACTGGCAGAGAGCTTCCACAATCACAGTTGGTTTAATGGAGATAACTAAACGCAACGGGTCACCGGGGATGCTGAGCGCGTCTTGGTAAATGTTTCGTTTACTCTCTCGGTCTGATGGATGGATCTGATCTCAGGTAGCCAGAAAAACCAACCTCAGCATAACGATCGACAGACGATGCGTCTCTGATGTGAATACAGACGCTCTTTCTTACTTCTACTTCTTCAGACGTTTATATCAATAATCAGACTCCAGAGTCACAATGAGCGCTGCAGCCAGTGAGGGTCAAGTGCCCTCTATCTCCACTGGAAATCCAGAGGGACTCAGTGTAAAGGATGTCAATCAGTTGATCATGGAGTTCCTGATGTTCATGATGAGAGCGATTGTCCTGTGCTATCCTGTTTACCTGACCGGCTCGCTTGGACTCAGCATCAGCTGGATTCTTCTCAGCATGCTGATGTGGACCATGTGGAAAAACAACCGCAGGTGGAAAGATCAGAGGATCGATACAGCCATTGACTTTTTGGAAAACGAGAAGGACGTGATCAGCACTGAACTCAAAGCCATGAACATGCCAGCTTGGGTGGGTGGTCTTTTTGGCATCTTTACAGACTGGAATAATACTAGTTTAAGTGATCTGTACAACATGTATTTTAACTAGTTGCAAAGATGTGGGAAAACACTGTACTTGTTTATATGCATACTTTGTATCCAAACAATGGTATTGAACTGTAAGAGGTGTGGCTTCTTGTGTTGCTTTGGGAACATCACACACAAAGGTGTCAGCTTGAGTTTCTTAATTAAAATACCCAGCCCTTCATACTTAAAAACGGGAATCTGACACACCCTTTAATGTGGTTCTAAAGTTGAAAGAAACATATATAAAATGGATTACGATGTAGAACCATTTTATTGGACCTGTAAAGTTTCATTTTATAGTATCAAGTTTTTATGGTGCTCCAGTTCCCAAGATTTCCATGTTTACAAACTCCAGTATAACCCTGAAGGGGTAGTTCACCTAAAAATGAAAACTCTGCATCATTTACTCACCCTTATGTCATCCCAAACCAGTATGACCATATTTCTTCTTTGAAACACAGGAGATGTGCTGCTGTTAGATATTGGAAGAATGTTAGGTTGTCAGGTTGCTTATTGTCTTCTCTGTAAAATATCTGGGTGATATCACACACCCAATCCTCACAGATGAATTAGATATAATAGATTCAAGCCACAGATATTCATGACATCATAAAAAAAAAAAATGCCCCTTGAACCTTTTGAAATTTTTAGGGATTGATCTAATTCATATTTCATAAAAGGCTGAAAGGTAAAGAGAATTATGTGGAATTTGATATGCTGAAAATTAATTCATATTTAAGCAAGTTGCAAGAAAGTGTTTTTGATCTCTAAGCAGGTGAACCTTAATTTTGTGGTGAAATATTCATTATTCGTCTCTGTTCCTTATTTATTTATTTCCCTCATAGATTGACTTTGCAGATGTTGAGAAGGCTGCTTGGATCAACAAGGTAAGATTTCTGCATCAAATGTTGATTTGCACCTGTCATGCTGGCAAATCTCATAAATTTGTCTGCCTGTGGGAGTTATACGCATTGTAATATTTCAGTATTTTTGCTGTTAACGCATGTCTATAAATGTGCTCGTTTGTTGTAGATTCTTCAGCAAGCATGGCCGTTCTTTGGCATGTACATGGAAAAGCTTCTCATTGAAAACATTCAGCCATCTGTAAGGACGTCCAGCCCCCATCTGAAGACCTTCACCTTTACTAAAGTTCACATGGGACAGAAGGTACGATTCGGTAATCTGAAGCTCGTGCCCTTAATTGGCAATAGACTGTATTAGCCCACTATTATAAATATTTCAGCAGTCAACCTAGAGCTTACAATTGTGTATTTGCATTTCAGGCTCCAACTATTACAGGGGTACGGGTGTACACACATGAGCTGGAAACACGAGAGGTCATCCTTGACCTCAACATTACGTGAGCTATGACATCAAACTTCATTTGGACACCAGATTATCTTGCTAACCCATATATGACTGATATAGTGCATGGTTTTGCTACCTTATCTTCCTGAAATGTTTTAAGGCTCTTTTCCTTTTATCTCCTGTAGTTATGATGCTGATGTAGACATTGATGCAGATGTTAAACCGGCCATCAAAGTAGGAGTCAAGGGCCTTCAGGTTAGTGAAGGAATAACTGAATTGAATGACAATAGATGATATTTTCTTCAGTTGAAATTTAAGAGATGCAAGGTCACATTTTTGATTTACACTACCTTCTAAAAGTTTGGGGTCTGTGAGAAGTCTTTAAAGACTTATGCTCGCCACGGCTGTATATATTTGCTCAAATACTGTATACAATAAAAGTAGTAGTAATGTTAAATACTATTGCAATTTAAAGTAACTGTTTTCTTTTTAACTATTTTAAAATTAAATTTATTACCGTGATGGCAAAGCTGAATTTTGAGCAGGTATTACTCTAGTTTTCTGTGTCACATGGACTTTCAGAAATCATTATAATTTGTTTGTTTGGTGCTAAAGAACATTTTCTTATTGTTATTATTGTTAAAAAAATGATGTCGCTTGATATTTTCATGGAAACATTGAAATGTTTTTTTTTCTTTTTTAATAAAATTCTTTGATGAACAGAATGTTCGAAAGAATAGCATGTATTTAAAATAGAAATATTTTGTAACATGTCTTTACTGTCACCTTTTTATCAGGGTAATGCATCCCTGCTAAAAAAAACTATTAATTTCCTCACAAAAAAGAAGGAAGGAAAAAAGAATCAATCAATCAATCAATCTTGCTGAGTCCCCACAGTGTTAATGTATTAAAAAAGTGAATGAATATGAAAGCAACTAACAACTATGAATGTGTTTATTTTTTTTCTTTCAGCTTCAGGGAATGCTACGTGTAATTCTCGAGCCTCTGATTGGCCAGGCACCGCTTGTAGGTGGAGTCACCATGTTTTTCATTCGTCGACCAGTGAGTATGGACATTACATGCAAATAACTAGTTTAAAGTAAAAAATGACAAAAGTATCATGAGTTCATTAGCAAAACATGAGCATTTTAAATTAAATTTCCAGGCTCTGCAACTCAATTGGACTGGAATGACTAATGTTTTAGATGGTCCAGGACTAAGGTATGTTCATAGATTTTTTTTTTTTGATTGTCACTCAATAAACGGTTGAAAGGTCCATGCACATTTGCTGTATTTATGATATTTTTTGTAGATTATAGTTCTCAATACACATGCTGTATTTATCAAAGTATTTTTATCACATTTTTTAATAACTGACTTTTGTCGGTTATGTTTTAAATTTTGTGTTATTATGCAATCAGCTTGAGCAACTCAGTCACATTGAAGCCGGATGGGCTAAACAAAACAATGGAAAAACCAAACTAGCTAGCTAGCCACCCTTCTTTAAAATTGCTTCAGGACATGGAATGTTGTCATACAAGTTTACATATAGACAAATGTGTATAACATGAAAGCCTCCAGTACAGGGAGGAATAAACAGTACAGGACTATTAAAGATTAAAGGTGTCCTTTTTCCATAAAGTTAGAAATAAGATGACTTAGTTTGTGTTCCTGAGACAATGTTAAGCCTCTCTTCCTGTTTCCCAGGATAGATTTTACCTGTAAAAATCTTTCAGTTACAAATAGTGGCCATTGAGGAATCCAGGGATATCTCAATAAATGAAACAAACCTGATACTTGGTGTACCTTGCCATGTAAATCTGACTCTCCATTTACTCTCTAGTCATATGTCAGAATCAGCCATTGTGGATATCATCGCCTCTCTCATGGTTCTACCCAATCGCATGTGTATCCCTTTGATTGATCAAGTCAAGGTTGATCAAATGAAGTTTCCTCTTCCTCGAGTAAGACTGGGAATAATTGGTTCCCATTGCTAAAATCAGTCAAAACCTTTTCTGTATGTTTGTTTTCAAAATGCAGAATAAGTTACACCATGTGAACATCTTTAGGGTGTTGTGCGGGTCCATGTTTTGGAGGCACGGGATCTTGTAGCAAAGGACACGTACATGATGGGACTTGTAAAGGGCAAGTCAGATCCATATACTGTGCTGAGGGTCGGAAACAAGCAATTCAAAACAAAGACCATCAAAGAAACTTTGAATCCACGCTGGAATGAAGTTTATGAGGTAAATTTGATTTGAGCAGTCCTCAGTCTATCTGGATGAAGTCATTTCAGATGGGAAACAGAGATCTCATTTATGTCTGTTTTTAATAGTTTGTCATTCATGAAGCTCCAGGGCAAGAGTTGGAAGTCGAACTTTATGATGAAGACACAGATGCTGATGACTTTTTGGGCAGGTAATGATGAGTATGTTCAGATCATGGATGTTATTTTGCCCATTTTATCTGATTTTGTGTGAAATGTTGGATTGTCTGCCACAGGTTTAGTCTGGATTGTGGGGATGTGAGAAAAGACAGAGAAATAGATGAGGTGAGCTTTAGAAAGATAAGAATTGTTGTGCTAACTGATAGTTGAACAAAGAATTTATCAGAATTTCTCTGTACATTGAAAAAGTGTTAAAATATATTATGATATAATATGACATAATGCTAGTTTTTTGTTGTTGTTGTTGTTGTTCACCAAATTCTGTATTTGATTTGCAGTGGTTCACCCTGGAGGACATTGAGACTGGTCAGATACATATGAAATTGCAGTGGTTTTCTTTGCACACGAACCCAGCACTACTGAAGGAGGTAAGCTTGTATTTTTTGCATTATAATAGTGTAGATAATTTAGATACTGTGCCAGATGGTTAAAATACCTGCTGTGATTTAAGTGCTGTATTTTCTAATAAAATGTGTTAGTGTTTTTTTCAGTGTGAACATTATATTAAATTTAAATCTAAACTGGATCGAATGTAAAGGTGTTTTAATGAATTTTTATTCAATTTCAACTTTCAGACCCGTGATGGGCTCGCTTGTGCCATGTTGGCAGTATACTTAGATAGTGCCTCTAATCTGCCTGTGAGTATACATGTACAATGAGAGCACAACTAAAAAGACTGTCAGCCTGTCATAACACTAACACAGAATGTGAGATCAAGTGATATTTTGTGATACATCTTCTTTCTTTCTATCTTTTTCTTTTTCTTTTTCTTTCTTTCTTTCTTTCTTTCTTACTATTTTTCTTTGCCTTCAGAAAGACCACCGTGAATTCACCCATAATGAAAAGCATGGAAAACCACCCAAAGAATCTCGGGTAAGAAATGGCCACTATTGTCCTTGACTTTATGATGGGAGAATGAAGCACATCCAAAAACCTCTCAGAATCATTACCAGCAAAACTATATGGGTAAAATAATAAACTTTCCAGATAGTTTTAATGGAACAATGAAAATGCTACCATCATTTGGTCACTTTTGTGTTGTTCCAAACTTGTATGTTGTTATTTTTGCTTTGGAAAACAAATGGAGATTTATTTAAAAAAAAAAAAAAAAAATAGGTGATTCATAGTGACCAGCTCCAAACGGGTTCCATAAAAGTACACCATACCAAAAGTAGTTTTCTGGAGCCATATGATAGGTTTGTGTGAGAAGCAAACTGAAATGTAAATTAATTTTGCCTTATTACGAATGATTTTTGAGTGATCTATTCCTTTTTCTGTTGTTGGGTCAAAAAGCTAGATATCTAGGTATTTCATTCTTATTCCATCTCATGCGTCTGGAATGCAGTCTCCTGCCATCTTGCACTAAATATAGAGCATTCCAGAGATTATATCATAGCATTTCAGCTGTAAGCATGATAAAGTCAAGGTACAGGTTTTAGTTTCTGCTTCTCTGTAATTGTAACAACCTGTTCAGCTGGTTTGTACCACTGGTTCGTACCACTGGTTCAACTATGAAAATGATCACGTTAACCGCATATACATCATGCAAACTGAAAGGTGAAGCATTAGGACATTTTCTTGGTCTTTTTCATGGTGTCGTAGTTTCATAATCATATCACACCTCAGTGTCAGTTTATTAGTGGAGTAATCTGCTGGTCAGAACATAGAAATGAAAAACATTTCCTGCACACATTCTTTGAATCCTCTCCTCAGTCAAAAAAGAAAAGTGTTGTTTTTTTTTTTTTTTTTGCAGCTGCCAGAACGACTCTTGGCATAATGTGGTATTTGTTGCACCACTAGCTAAATCATCTGTGAATTGCATTGCAATCAGGACTTTTTTGTCTCAACGGAGACATTTTTACACTAATATGCATAATTATTTAAATATCTCATTTCCAAGGATTGGTACCTGATGTAAATGGAAATCTGTGCTAATTTTTTTGAAAAGGTCTTTATCCAGTTATCACAAACAAGTGAAAATGTCATGGGAATTTTATGGGAAAGTTATGGGAGTTAAAAATTTGGGAACCATATCTAATATTTATAATAGTTAGAATATACATTATCAAAATGTGTCTGTGAATTTTATTTCTATCTGTGTACATTTTAAATTGCAGCTCACCAGAAAAACTAATGATCCCAACTCATATGTGGAGTTTTCCATTGATCAGCAAAGTCAAAAAAGCAAGGTATTTAACTTCTTGGAATATAATTCTAATGTTAATCCACTCTGTTTCCCAGTTTTTAAACACAATGAATCAGACATTTAGAAGTTGGAGTGTTTTCATCTATGTTTGTATTTTTTCTGACAGGTTGTGTTTGCCTCAAAAGACCCGACTTATGATGAATGCTTCACATTCTTTGTGCACAGTGTGAATAACCAAGTGTTGAATGTTGAGGTGAACCTGTCATAAAACCATAACCTATTTTACAATATAAAAGAACAAACTATTCTTGTTCTTCCAATGATGTTTCTCTTTCTTTTACCCTGTGGCCTCAGGTAAAAGAACACGAGAAGAAGTCCTCACTGGGCAAATTCACTCTGCCATTGGTCCGGCTGCTCAACGTATCTGACATGACCATGGACCAGCGCTTTCAGCTTGAGCGCTCCGGAGCCAACAGCCAGATCAAGATGAAAGCTGTTCTCAGGGTGAGTGAGTGAACTACAGCAGCTGTTTTTATTTTCTTCAGCACCTGGATTTTACAAGCCCAAACACAGTAATAACAAAAAAAAAAAAAACACTTTACCTTAATGTTAAATTCATTAGGTATCATGAAATAACAATGAACTTTACAGCATTTATTTAAGTTAATAATAACATTTTAAACATTACAATATGCATAAATTACTTAATATATTTGTAGTGATATATGAATTAAAAATGAACAGAAGTATATTTAAATTTATCAACCTAGATTCATAAATGGTGTAAAAATTATTTTCAGTGTTAGTTCAAAATACCTAATGCATTAACTAATTTGAACAAATTTAACCTTCTGTGAAGTGTTACAATCATATTTGTAATTCCTACAATACATTGCGGTGGGAACAAACAATGCTTATCTTTGTTGCTAGTGGACCTGTATTGTTGTTTTTAAACCTTACGTAATATGGTTTTGTAGGATAAGGGCTAGTCATACAACCTGTCCATGTTGACATCTGCCTAACTATCTGACTATCTTCTTCCAAGGAACAGATGACTTTGGTCTTTGGCATCAACAATTAAAAATATGAGAATTTTTTTCTACTACATTTTAAAAATCAATAAGTCTATTTATTTTGCTATCCTGCCATCCACAACCCAATCAGAACAGAGCTGCGTCCCAAGTTTGAGTCACAACCAACCAGTTTAGAACTTCTGAGCTGAAGGACAGGAAGTTTTTTGATGTATATATTTAGGTGTTCTATTGTTCATCAAGACACAAATGAATCATAATGACAATAGTATTGTACTATTTGCTGGGATATTGGTTAATAAAAATGACTTTACGCCTGTCATCTCAATTAGATTCTTACATTGGAGAAACTGAAACCCAAGGTTGTCACTCCACCAGATCAGGCTAAGGAAAAAGTCTCATCTCCCCAAACTCGTCCTGAGCCTCAAAGTCCAGCTCCAGCTCCAGTTTCAGCTCAGTCTGTACAGAGCAACCTGAAAGAAAAAGTGCCTGTTTCATCTGTCCCACTCTCCAGAACTGTTCCAGTCTCTGTGCCATCTTCAGTCAGCTCCTATAATGAACTCCAAGCGGAATATCCTCACTACCGACGAAACACTTTTGTGGGCACAGAGCCGCTGCGTTCAACCCCCTCCACCTCCAGTCAAATGCGTCGCTACGATTCCCACAGCCTGTTGTCGGAGAACTCGATAGCTTCTTCTCGCTTTGATCTAACGGACAATGTCCCTTATCCAGAGTAGGTACAATCTGGTGCTGCTTACAAATGTTGTGTCCTACAAAAAAACGTCTGATTTAACTCTTGAGTTTCTATGTTCATTAAAGGGCCATCCTGAATCATCAGGGCAGCTTTGGGCAGGTTCAACTCACGTTGCGTTATGCCACCTTAAGGAAGCGGCTCATTGTTATTGTCAGCTGCTGCAAGTGAGATTACTCAGTTTTATTTTACTTGTGATGATTTCACAGATCAAAAAATCGTAAAAGCTATTATTTTGCTGCCTAGGGATCTGTTCTCCTGCAGCGAGAGTGGCTCTGATACTTACGTCCGCATGTATCTGCTGCCTGATCAGACGTGGAAGCACCGCAAGCGCACTCCGGTTAAAAAGAAGACCGTGAACCCTGTCTTCAATGAGACGTAAGAGAAATTTTTCACCACTTGAAAACCAAGCATTCTGTTTTGTTAGTATTACTTTTATTAGAAATGTTTCAAAGATTTCTAACATAACTCTTCATCTCAGATTTGAGTTTGCTGTGTCATTGGAGGAAGCAAGAACAAGAAAGTTGGATGTTGCAGTAAAAAACAATAAAATGCTTCACAAAAGAGAGCGAAAGGAGATTGGAATGGTAAGTAGATAAAGAACATGGAATGACATGGACAAATATGAAGAAAAAACATAGATCCAAAACACAGTAACACTTTATTTTGGTCCCTTTTGAACATTCTGTTGACAAAGTAACGCATGTCAACGAACTCTCATTAGTATTAGTAGAGGTTTAGAATAAGTTGACATTTACTTGAAAAGTTACATATAGTCAGTAAAATGTCAGTTGGGAGACCAACACAAGGAAGAGTAAGCAGATATTAAGCAGACAGTCTGCTAATACTCTGAGAGTTAGTAGATATGTAGGTGCAACATTACTTATAGTCAACAGAATGTTAAAGGGACCATCAAAATAAAGCCAAAACTTTTCTAATTATCAGAACTGTCACATTAAAAATAAAATTTGATTCTTTTTCAAAAGGTTTTGATTGATATGTCTGAAATGGATCTGATCAAGGGATCCACAGAATGGTAAGGAAAGCAAATGTGGTCATCTAATTTTTTATTTATTTTTTGGCTTTTAGAGTGCAACAGTTGGATTCTAGAAGTAAAAACTCCATTTTCTCCATAGAGAAATTGATTTTTAATGATAAACTGTTGTGAGCTCAGAGGTTGTATTCAGCTCATAGTTGGTTGGTTTGGTTCTGTTCATGGCTTATAATGCTTTAAATAAGACTTTTTAAAAAATCCTTATGGGAAAAATGAATTGGAAAAAATACTTTCAGAACCCACACAACTGAAAAAGTGGGCACTAATGCACTCTGTTGCACAGCTGAATTTTTCATTTGTAAGGTTTAAAGCTGCAGTCTGTAACTTTTTTTTTTAGTTTTCAAAATTTATATAATATGTGGGTACATCATGAATTCATTTTCCAAACCGTGTTTTGGCTTATCCTGAATCACTACGGTACACCTATAATACATTTTTATATTCGGACTATTTCAGACCGGTTCCGGTAGGAACCGCTGCGGAGTAGCCCAGTACCTGCATGATTTGTCATAGACATAAACAGAGAAATAGCTCCGGCTACAATGTTCTTCCGCAAGACGCATGCAGTTCTGTTTATTTAGTGGTAGAGCGCCAAATGTTACGGACTGCAGCTTTAATTAAGATGGTTTATGTTTATGTATAACTTTTGTTCTCTCTGATGAACAGGTATGAACTCACTCTCCCTGGACTAAAGAAGACAAACTAGCAGAACTAGTCACAAATTAACTGAGCAAATTTATTATTTGCTCTTATTTTATTTTTTTTACGTAGATGAGACAGACTAAGCACTTTGACACTGACTTGGTGATTTGAATACATAATTCCTAATTCAACACAATATTTCCTCATCATTTTGTGTCTCATTGCTGATGTTGACCTCATGCTATACTTTTTTTTTACATTAATTTTCACTTAAATTCATTTTTTGAGTGTGATACAGTAATTCTTGACATGACAGGAGGTGATCTGGCTTTAAATATTTTTTCAACCTTTCTGTCCAGGTGTATATAAAATTTGGAGTTTTTGTTTATAAATATTATTATGAAGACACGTCTATAGACAAATATGATTTAAAAACTTAAAACACAAAGTATTATTTTTGATTGTTATAATGGAATACAAGATTCCTAAAATCTATTTTTTCCAATATCTGCTTTCTGGACAATTCAGAAATGTAACTGTATTCGTTTATTTTTATATTTGTAACCAAGATATATATAATCCACATACTTGTGGATTGTGCCTATAAACATTTTTGAATGCCAAAAGTATCAGTTGTATGTTGAATAAGGGTGTAAGAAATAACAATAAAACAAGTTTTGAAGATCTTTATTTGCAGTGCAGTTTGTTTACATGTGCCTGAAGATTGTGTTGTTTGTGCACATCTAGTGAAAATATCACCAGGATTAACAAGACACAATTTTGTGAACTTTACAGTAGAAATAACTGAAAATAAATTCATTATAAGGCACATGCACATTCCGTAATTAAAGCTCTTAAATTTAATGATTCAGTAAGACACATTATGAGAACTACAGTTTCATTTAAAAATCATCTCCCTGATTGTATCTGAAGTGATCAAGTCTTCGGTCTTAATGTGTAAAACGATTGATCTTCAGTGACTAAGTGAAAGTGATTAAATATTCAGGATAAGCATTATCATCTCGGAATACCACAAAAATGGTGGGAGCATTAGGGTTGTCCACAACTGTGTCGTACAGGTCAAATTTGGCATTTTTTGCAGGTGGCACAATCATCCCTCTTACTCCTTTAGTGTAGTCACCCGTAAGGACTCTGCAGAGGTACATGTGCTTATGTCCCTGAGCATTAGGCACTGAGTATGTGTTGTCAGAAGGGTAACTTGCACTGAGTGCAAAGTAAGTGCCGTTTCCATAATATGCAGCTGTAACAAGAAACATTAATGAAGATGAAGATGAATGTGCCACTTCAAATCAAGTGGAATGATGTGAACATGAACGAAGTGTGAAAATTAAAGGGATTGTAGTAAATCACTTACCATTTTTTCTTGCATAGCTGCGATTAAAGCCACTCTTTTCGATGTGACTGATAGTCTGCTCACTGGTTCCATGAAAGAGTCTTTTCTCATTTTTTTGATGACCATTCTTTTTTTCCATGACTCTTTTGTTATTCTGGTAGTTCTTCCACATGCCAGGATTCTGGATTCGTTCAATCTACAAAAAACAAATAACAATCCCATAATAGATACAAGTATGAAACTGAGTTGTCTGTGATGTTGCCATTGGTCCTTTACAATGTATTGCACTGCTGGTCTAATTCAAAAAATTAGATACCTATAATCACCCTAAGTAGTCTATCTATTGAAATCTTCTAAAATGGAATGAACTGTTCAGAAAACACACACACACAAAAAATTTAGGAGAAAGGCATATATACACACACACACACACACACACACACACA
>JAFVLL020027430.1:0-21033 GCA_021397915.2 Tor tambroides
GTGATAATTCGTCACTTATAGCATGGGAACGGCAGTAGGCCATCGAGAACCATCTGCTGACCAAAAGGATACAGGAAACAACTGATAGGGATTCTATTTAATCTTATTACCTTAACATTTGGTCGTTCCCACCTGAAAGTTTACCAAAGATGTGGGAACGGAAGGCTATCACTTTCATTGTTATCCGCAATTTACATTTAAAACGAAACTTCATTTACATGTTGAGCGGGAAGATGAACGTGATACAGTATAAAATGTTTGAGCTTAGGATGTTGGGAATTCATTTGGACTCTGCTGAATCCGAAGTGCTGTTTGTACTTTGTCACTGCTACGCTGTAATAAAAGATTATTTTTCATCAAGATCTTCAACTTCCTCATCACTTTTTCTTACAATACGTATAATATAATAAGGGCTGAAAGGGAAGAGTATTTGTTTGAAGAAGTTTGGCGGGAACAGGCACCTAAGATGACGAGAAAGAAAAATAAACATGTAAAAATGAAAATGAGATGATACGAGGTGTCAGACCTTAGCCAGTCGATACACAGTTTAGAAATAACAGACAGGAAGAGGAAACAAACCTCAAAACCACACTGGAACATCTCGAGTGGGTGTGGCAAATGGGCAGAGTCTTTGTGTAAAAGGGCAAGGCAGACGAGCAGAGACCGACGCCCACATTTCCTGCCGCCCATCTCTCAAAGCGACTGCCTGCTTAACGTCCCTCTGCTGCTTCCAGACAATTCCCCGCCTCCATCGCACTGGTCTCCATCATCCTGTTCTTCCCTCTATCTGTTCCTCACATCCAGCCTTTTCCCAGAGAGAGGAGAGGAGACACCTCAGCTCAACCTGACTGACACTTCAGTTCATTTCAGTCAATCCTCATGTATGCAATATACATTACTAGTCAAAATTTGGACAAACCTTTGAGTTCTTTATTATTAGGCTACCACATTTTTAAATAACAATCTGAACACTCTTAGAAAACACAAAAAATAGTCTGCAAATTATGTTGTGATTAAAACACGTGAGACAAATGAAAACTCGCTTATATTTGAGTTTCTTCTTTGTCTATATTTGCACACTCAAAATCAAACTTTATAAACACTGTTGGTGGAACGTGTGATAAGCACTTCATGATGCTCTTCTAATTCATCCTAAATAAATAAATAATGACTAGTTTCACATAATTTATATCTGTGCACAAACTATTTAAAGGGACAGCTAGTTAACTAAAACTAAAATAAATAACATTTCTATTTAAAATAAAACAAATGTTAACTGAAATAAAATAAAATAAAATATACATACATACATATATACATACATACATATGTATATATATAGTTTCCAGGGTAATGTTTCTTAGTTTTACTTGATTTACTAAAATAGCTACAGCTTAAAAAAATACTACTACTACTACTACTACTACTAAATAGATAAATAAATAAATACTGTAGAGACATTTAAAAAATACTAATATTGACAAAAAACAACAAAATTACTGATTAATTAGTGAAATTAAAAAGAAAATATAAAATACAAAAAATGCTCAAAATGTAAATAAAAACTATAACACTATGTCTATGATACTAAATTAACACATTCAGATTCACATTTAAATTAATATAAGAACCTTCTGAACCAAAACTATATGAACTATAGCTAACTTGAAAATGAAAATAAATAAATGAAAATAAAAAAATAAATAAAATGAGAATAAATTCACCACATACACTAAGGTGAAGAAAGTTCTGTTTAGTAGATTTTATCTTTAATGCAAATGTACAGGTTTGTCATGTGTGAACGTGATCAACAATGGACCAAGGAAATTTTTCCAGGCATGGAAATCTTAGTTTTAAAATTTACATTTTTTTTAAATTTACAGTAAAAAACCGGCAGCTGTGGTTGCTGGAATTCTACCGTAAAAAATATGGTAACAACATTTTAAGTTTTATGGTTTTAACTTAAATTTACAGTTAAATACCATAATTTCATTAAATGATATAATGTTAATATACCAACCTATTGAAGTACTGAAATCTGTTTTGTACCTTTGAAATACACTGAAAACCAAATGCAGGCGGTGATGAGAAAGTCACATGATGAACCAAAGCCTATCACAAGCAGCTTTTAAATAATAACATATATAGAAGGTGCACAGTGTCATTCACACAATCACTAAACACCATCATGGTGAGACTCATTAAACTGAAATACGCAATAAACATTAATTTAACAACATTAGATGTAACATACAACCCTAATAAACATAACTGATAAGAAAAAACTAAGACGAAACATAGTTATTTCAAAGAAAAAACATCAAATTCAAACTAAATTTGTAATGCAACGCAGGGAATACTGGGAACATCAGTTTACGGTTTTTCCCTGTAAATTTTACAGGAACTTACTGTTAACCATTTAACAGGTTTTTACTGTAGCATTTTCACAATTTTTTACAGTTAAAATCACGGTCATTTTTTACAGTGTGGATATCAGTCATGTGATCAGCTGCGGCCCAATCACAGCTGTACTGATATTCAGATCAACAGGACTCTCACTCATGTGATATGGATTAAATATTGAAACATGAAAGCATGAAGATCCAGACCTACAGCTGTAACCATTACTGCACTGTAACAAATTGCTGTAAAAATTACAGCAATATTTTACAGCAGCAGACTGTTTTTCTAATAATACAGCATATTGCTGTAAACTGCAATGCATTCTGGGATCATGACGCAAATGTACAGCATATTGCTGTAAATTTCAAATCTATAGGATCTTCAACGGTCAACATCCGGGAGCAGGAAGAGGAGTGATTCACAATTGGTAAGTGACTTATTTCAGTTTTTTATTTTTTATGTTTGGTAACTGTAGTATATGAAGGTATCTACATTCATGGTTCATATTAGTATCCCCGGATTAACGCATCTTCCATCCGTGGGGCGCGAATGAGACTTGCGCGGGGCTTCGGGAGCGCGGGCGCGGTAGGATTTCACACATTACCCGGCCTTATAGCGGCTATGGGCAGAAAATCTCTGGGTTCCTACGTTAAGAATTACATGCTTTAGTCACAATTGTTGTGATTCACAGTAACCGCATGTTGATCAGCACACTTTGTCGTGATTATTTTATGGTGTAAATCAAAATTGCATAGGCAGTTATCTTAACACAGGCGCAGAAATGAAAATGCGCTAAAGTCTCGCGGTCAGCCCACTCACGGAGGATGTGTGTGGCGTGTAAATTCTGAACGGTGCTGCTAACCCAACCAGCGAGATGTGTACTTGAGGTCATTTGCTAATTTGCGCATTGTTT
This sequence comes from Tor tambroides, assembly GCA_021397915.2. Classification (NCBI taxonomy): domain Eukaryota; kingdom Metazoa; phylum Chordata; class Actinopteri; order Cypriniformes; family Cyprinidae; genus Tor; species Tor tambroides. The sequence goes on from JAFVLL020027430.1 coordinate 3,317, forward strand.
GTTTGTAATGCCTCTTTTAAACTTAAAAGAATGAGTTAATCCAGCCCAGTTTCCTGCCTTGCCACTCTGTTCGCAGCATATTACATTCAGTCTGGAGTACCAGGGGGAGACCACCGGTGCCTTGGACATTCAAAGGTAATAGTTGAATTCTGACTGTCTCAGTAAGGTATACACTGTATATATATATATAGCACTACCAGTCAAAAATTTTTGGACAGTAAGATTTTTTATGTTTGTTTTTTTTAATAATCCTCTTCTGCTCACCAAGCCTGCAGTGTTTTGATCTAAAATACAGCAAAAGCAGTAATATTGTGAGATATTTTTACTATTTAAAATAACTGCTTTCTATTTGAATATATTTTAAAATGTAATTTATTTATGTGATCAAAGCTAAATTTTCAGCATCATTACTCCAGTCTTCAGTGTCACACGATCCTTCAGAAATCATTATAATATGCCGATTTGCTGTACAAGAAACATTTTTATTATTATTATCAATATTCAAAACAATTGAGGAAATTTTTTTCAGGATTCTTAGATTAATATAAAGATCAAAAGATCAGTGTTTATCTGAAATAAAAAAAGCTTTTGTAACATAAGTTATAGGCTACTATACAAAAGCTTGGGGTCAGTATATTTAAATCATTATATATAATTATTAAATTATGAAATTAAAGAAATTAATACTTTTATTTAGCATGGATGCATTAAATTGATCAAAAGTGATGATAAAGACATTTATGTTACAAAAAATATTTCTATTCAGATAAATGCTGTTTTTCTGAGCTTTCTATTCATCAAAGAAACCTAAAAAAAATCTGTTCAGCTGTGTTCAACAACAATAATAATAACAAATGTTTTTTTGAGCAGCAAATCAGCATATTAGAATGATTTCTAAGGATCATATGACTGAAGTAATGATGCTAAAATTCAGCTTTGAAATCACAGGAATAAATTACATTTTAAAATATTTTCAAATAGAAAGCAGTAAAAATATTTCACAATATTACCACTTTTGTTGTATTTGGATCAAATATGCAGGCTTGGTGAGCAGAGGAGAATTATTTAAAAAAACAGTAAAAATCTTGCTGTCCAACAACTTTTGACTGGTATTGTGTATGTCTGTGTGTATATATATATATATATATATATATATATATGTATGTGTGTGTGTGTGTTTCAGATTTCAAAAACATGATTGCATGCTTCAAAACCTAAAACCAATGTGAATTACATATTGTCTGTCCGACCCTTTAGGCGCTTTGTTGGTATTAATCCAGAGAGAAGAACAAAGAAGTTGAAAGGATCGAAAAACAAAAGTACAAATGGTGCCGTAGAAACAGGATGAAGTGAACCCAGATGTTGCCACTCTTTTGCCACAATTTCTGAAATGTAAGTACACAAACACCCCCCAAGATATTTTTTCCCTATTTATTACTCTTTATCTTTATTTGACTGTACCTGTCATCAGTGTTGGGAATAACGCGTTACAAAAGTAATGCATTACAGTAACAGATTACTTTTTGCTGTAACGCAGTAGTGTAAGGCATTACTAATCAATTTTCAGTAATATTTTACTCGGTACATGTTCAGTAACGCTTGCATTACAACACACTATTAGCCCAAAATTAAATTTTTTTAAAATTTAATTTAAAGTCGGGCTCCTGACTTTTTTATGTCCCTAGGGCCGGGCTTCGAGCCAATATTCACGTCATAGTTCAGACGCCGGCCGGTCCTCGGGCCTGTTTTAGGCTTCTCCTTATCTTTATGTTTTAGACATCCATCAATTATTGATGAAAAAAATTGCCGCGCTGGTGGAAACAACATGAGTCTGTGCTGCCGCGACTGTCAAGAGCGGCTCGACGGTGTTTAGTGTCCCGCAGCAGCAGCGAGCCGTCAGCGCAGCTGAAGAGTTCTGCTTCAAATACACGCAATAAAGCTTGCCCGGGGAAGTAAGGATTTGCCATCTCCTCTTTAGACGCGCCTTTAGAGAGAAGTGCATCTTCACGTATAACGATTATATTAAAGAGTTTTTGTTTTCGTTTTTATTTATTTCGTTAAGTAGTAATTTAAAGCTTTCTATAAATATATCTATCATGTCTGTGAGGCATGTATTCGTTGTCTTTCGGTTCATTTTTGTGAAGCGCTCCTGTTCAAGATAAAAGCACGACGTTTTGTTGATATTGTGAGTGCACACAAATAAAAGTAGACCCTTTACAGTTCCGAATGATGTATTACTCTTACCTTTATGAGCAAAAATTACAGCGTAAGTTGTTTCCATTGAAAAAAATTGCAATTGATTGCGCTGGTGCCTCCATGTCCTGCGCTTTAGCTTCCACTCTCCGCACAAACTACTGGATGCAGCGCACATTTATCTAGGTTTAACGTTTAAACATTGTTATATGCTTGAACTGTTTTAGTATATCTATAGATTTTATTTTAGGCAAGTCATGATGATTTGAGAAGGCTAAATTGATCAAACATAATGATCAGCCTGCGGTCTGCCGCTGGCCGCTTGGTCATTACTTTAAGAAAGAAAAAACTTATTTAATGAACAAAAAATGCTCCAAACGTTTTTCTAAATGAACTTAATAAAAAACCTAAACGAAATATAAACACTTTGCCATTACATACAAAACTGAACTATTTTAATAGCTGAAACATGAGCCGTTTTGGGGTGGGGTGGGGTGGGGTGGGGTGGGGTGGTGAGTGAGACGGGCTCAGGTCGGTAATTCTGATAAACTGTCGGACACGGGCCAGGCTAGGGCCTGGCTAGAGCCTAAATCTGAGGGCCGTGCAGGGCTCCAGTACATTTTGTCATTTTAGAATGTTAAGTTCTACTTCTGTACTTATTTTGGTGAAAGTAACTCAAAAGTAATAGAGGAGTCATGTAATGCATTACAATTCTGAGACAGTAATATTGTAATGTAAGGAATTACTTTTAAATAACAGTAATAAGTAATCTATAATGTATTACAGTTTGGAAGTAACTTGCACAACACTGCCTGTCATTTCTCTATCTGTTTCTGATTGTATTACTATGTTTTTTAATATATCTTATATATTGTCCTCTTTGTTCTTTTTAATATTTCTAGCCACCGTTTGCATCCTGGGATGGAACAGTGTCTGGAGCCTAACTGTTCTTTTTTTGATCCGAAGTTTTGTTGGACTCACTTGGGGCCTTGTTGTTTGGGCATGTTGGACTGTTCATGAAATGGTGAAAATTCATCAGTCTTTGTGGTTTTTAGAACTGTTTAATTATGACCATGTTGGTTAACTTGTGGTTTTAAAGTTATGCATGGTAATATATGTTTCAAGTAATTTAATATTATTAAATTTCATGTCCAATTTATTTTGGAATTCAAAGTATTACTAAACACACTCTTTTATGACATTCCTTTCGTGTAAATTTGAAAGTTTAAATAAATTTTGACCTGTTTAAGAAGTGTCATTTTTTGTTTTGTTAAAGGGGTCATATGATGCGATTTCAAATTTTCCTGTCTCTTTGGAGTGTTACAAGCTGTTTGTGCATAGATAAGATCCCTGAAGTTGCAAAGACTAAAGTCTCAAAACCAAAGAGATATTCTTTATCAAAGTTAAGACTCTGCCATGCCCTCCTAAAACAGCTCGTTCAAGCACACCCCCACATGTCTACGTCACGATGTGGGGAGATTTTCATAACACCGCCCAAACGTACATGCAGTGAAAGAGGGAGGAGCTATTACTCTGGCTGTAGTATTGTTGCTGCTGCCGGCGCCATGTCCTGGAGACACTGTGTTTCCTTGTGAAAGAGAAAGTACTTTGTTTGGGCTTCCAAAAGAGGACACAACTAGAAATCAGTGGTTAAGTTGTATTTACAACACTGTTCCAGAACAGTACAACGCAAATATTCGAGTGTGCGCAGCACATTTTATGGAGGACTATTTCCTGAACTTGGAAGCTACAATGCTGGCTCGCACAAAGACTGTTTCTATAAAGAGGGGCAATTCCAACTTCGAAAGAACAGTCTGAGCTTCTGACTCACAGCCTGTAAGTATGTTTCTGCTACTGACGATTCAAACGCGAGTTTTGAGCAGTGTAGAGTAGTGCTTGTTGTTTGTGTTTCTCCGATCACAAATGCAGACATGGTAATGTTTTTAGACAGTATAAGTCATTATAATCAGTAATTATGTTCCCACTGGATGCAACAAATGCCTCGTTTGTAATGGGTTTTATTGTTTTTTGCGCCATGAAACGCCATCACAATATGGTGAGGGGCGTAACATTTCCGTCTCACGCTTGAGGTATTCGGCCAATCACAACGCACTGGATAGCTGGCCAATCAGAGCACGCCTCGCTTCTCAGAATGATGAGCTTTGTAAAAATCAACGCGTTTCAGAAAGGCGGGGCTTAGAGGAGCAACAATAATGTACAGTATGTGGAAAATAATGTGTTTTTTGAACTTTAAACCACATAAACACATTGCATTACACCAAATACACAAAATAATGTTCTTTTTAGCAACATCATATGACCCTTTAAATAACAAATGGATTAATTTATGCATCATACAACACTTTATGCAGTTAAATGTTGTTTAACGCTTATGCAGTTAATGAATAGCTTAAATTTAAAATTTACCCGGGACATGCTGTAAATTAAATTACCGCACCACTGCTGTAAAAATTACAGTATCCCACTGGCAACCCTGCTGCCAGCATTTTGCTGTAAAATTTACAGGTAATTTTTTACAGTGTGACTATTGAATGGTAAGATCCTCAGAGGAGAAAACCTATAACAACAGAAGAATGGCAAGACAGTGTCAGTGAAGGTGGTTGTGAATGTGTGTAGATGTGTGTTAGTTACAGGATCAGAGAATGACACTGTTCCCCTGTCATAGTCCAGATCAACTCTCACGCGCTGAAGATCCTGTTCAACAGGAAAACCAGAGCGTTCATACAGCCCATACTGATCATACTGCACACTCCAGACATCAGTGTTAAAGAAATCACGTCCCTTCCTCTGGTTTGATGCTGCAGTTACTCCAATACTCCAGGATAGACTTTCTTTAACCTCCACATCCCAGCAGTGTGTTCCTGAGTTAAAACCCTCTAAACCCAGAACACAGTAATAATCATCAAATCTCTCTGGATTATCAGGAACAGGTTCTTTTTTCCCGCTGTTTTTCACACTGGTCAGATCATCAGAGAGGATGAGCCACTGATTTGCCGTGTTTGGATCCAGAATCACAGGAGCTGATGAGACACAATCAACAGCTGCTTTTATTCTGATGTTCATATAATGATCAAGAGTGAACCGTACACAGATTATTATGAATTATGACACTGGTCCTATTGATCAAACACATCAGACATTTTCCTCTGATCACTGTCAGTGTTATTAGTTACACACTAATTTTTATTATCAGTGTTTAATTGCATCATATATAAACATTAATGTGTGATTCAAACATTTGTGTCCATCAAGAGAAACGGATATTTTGGAAGAGTTTCAGTAAGAATCAATCAGTCACAGATGTTGAGATGAAAATCTGTAACTGTAAAAATTCTGTGTACTAAACTCTAAATATCTTCAGCATCATTTGTTCATGTTCATTAAACTGGGTCTTATTGTGTGTTTGTGTTAAAATAGTTTGTTATGTCTGATGTGTTTGACTAAGAAATTAATAATCTATCGATGCCATATTTTAAGATATATTTAAATGTGGTGTGAGCAATTAAATCAATAGCTGAACAGACCCTCAACATTGTGTTTCTTTACTGAATAAAAATAAAAAAATAAAAAAATCAAGAAACATTCTTCTAGAAACCCTATAAGAGGATTCATGAAAATCTTAAGAAAAAGTTCTTAATAAATAAATATTAGCTAATAACAATAAATTCAATAAATAAATAAATAAATAAAATATGAAATAAAATATATAAGTTGTCAAATACAGTACTTGTAAAAAAAAATTGGAAACATTATTATCAACATATTTCAATGTTTTTAATTAAGTCTCTTCTGCTCACCAAGGCAGCATTTGTTTTATTAAAATAAAATAAAAAAATATGTGATCAAAGCTGAATTTTCAGCATCATTACTCCAGTCTTCAGTGTCACATAATCCTTCAGAAATCATTATTTGTGCTCAATTTTTAATTATGGTTTTTATAGTTATCAATGTTAAAAACAATGTTTTGCTGCTTGATACTTTGTGGAAATATTTTTTTCTGAATTCTTTGATAAAAAGTTCAAAATAGTGGCATTTATTTGTTATAGAAAGCTTTTGTAACATTGTTTAAAAAAATGCAATTTATGCTTATTAAATGCCTTTACTGTCACTTCTGGTCAATATAATGCATATTTGCTAAATAAAAGTATAAATTGCAATAAAAAAGAGATTTTGGAGATTTTGTCAGGTTTTGGGTACAAATTTGTCCCCAAATATGGTTAAGTAGGCACACATTTGTTTCACTATATTAGTGAGAACATTACATAGACTTCCACTGATTTTCAGTCAGGTTAATGATATTTTCTATCATCTAACCCAAACCCTACCACTAAACCAGAAACATCCGCAAAATACTAAACTTACATAAAAACATGTTTTGTTGTTTATTAGCCTTTTTAACAAGTGAGGAACATTAAAATTTCCTTGAGTTGATGAAGATTCAACTCATTCTCATAGATAGATAGATTCATTATATTCATTATTCATTATGAATGTATTTATTTATTTATATTTATTATATAGCCTATTTATTCATTTGAATAATGCATGTATTGAAACTTATGGATAATGGATTTATGGAACAATGGGTAGTTCATCAGAACTATGATCTTGACTTACTGCCAACTAAAATAATCTAGTACTCTTGTATCATGATAAACTGTGTTTGTAAGAGCACAGATGTTCTCCAGACTCACTGTTTAGGACAATGTCCTGCATCTGATATCGCCACAGCCATATCACCCTGCAGCCCAAGACTGGTTGCCCACTGAAGCTAAGCAGGGTTGAGCCTGGTCAGTACCTGGATGGGAGACCTCCTGGGAAAACTAGGTTGCTGTTGGAAGAGGTGTTAGTGAGGCCAGCAGGGGGCGCTCACCCTGTGGTCTGTGTGGGTCCTAATGCCCCAGTATAGTGACGGGGACACTACACTGTAAAAAAGCACCGTCTTTCAGATGAGACGTTAAACCGAGGTCCTGACTCTCTGTGGTCACTAAAAATCCCATGGCATTTCTCGTAAATAGTAGGGGTATAACCCCGGTGTCCTGGCCAAATTCCCTCCACTGGCCCTTGTCTATCATGGCCTCCTAATAATCCCCTTCCACTTGATTGGCTCTATGACTCTCTCTCCTCTCCACTTATAGCTGGTGTGTGGTGAGCGTACTGGCGCCGTTGTCCTGTGGCAGCCGTAGAATCATCCAAGTGGATGCTGCACACTGGTGGTGGTTGAGGAGAGACCCCCCACATGATTGTAAAGCGCTTTGGGTGTATGGCAATACACAATAAAGCGCTCTATAAATGCATCATTCATTCATTCATTCATTCATTCATTCATCTTCTTCCAGTCTCTGAAGGGCAGCTTGCCCAAGTAACGTGGCACATCAATCAAAGCTCCAGAAGGCATCTGTGGATCCGGCTGTGATGAGATCTGGACTCTGGAAGAACATTCAGGATCAGAACTGAATTGGATTTGACTTCAGAAGCAGAGAGACCAGAGACACCAGCAGATCACTCACCTTTCCATTGAGACTGGAAACTTCTGCAGAGCAAATACACAATTTATTATCAACAACTCAATCAATCAATCAATCAATCAGTCAATCAATCGATCAATCAATTAATTCATGATCTGAAATCAGACCTTTAGAAAGCAGACGTCATTGTCTTTCATCATCTCCTCTGTGTCTTTGATTGTGTGTGAAAGAGCTGAGATGTGTCTGTTGATCTCCTCCAGCTTCTCCTTCATCATCTGCTTCTTCTGCTCCTCTTCCTCCCTCAGTGCAGTGATTGTAGCTGCTTCTTCATCTCTGAGAAACTGATGAAGCTTCTCAAACTGCTGTTTAATCTGATGCTCTGTGTGCTCAGCTTGAGACTGAAATCAAATAACATTCACTATAATCTAGGGCTGCAACAACGAATCGATTAAATCGATAAAAATCGATTACTAAAAGAGTTGGCAACGAATTTCATAATCGATTCGTTGTGTCGCGCGACGCGGAGACGTTTGATTATTAAAAAAAAAAAAAAAAAACTTTAGTTGAGCGCGGAGCGGAGTGAACACACTCGGTCTCTCTCGCGCACTGATGCTAGCAGAGTTCGGCGCCTCATAGACAGGGCGGAGCAAAAATTTAAAAAAACGAGCGGAGGTAGAGGAAAGATACATGGCGGAGGCAGAGAAATCCGTGCGACCCAAGTCATCCAAGGTGTGGGAGCATTTCACACTAAATAAACAGAAAAAGTGTGTTAACTGCAAAATATGCAAAAGCGACATGGCATGGCACGGGAGCACCACGGCAATGATCCAGCACCTGAAACGCAAACATGTTGGAGTCTTTGATGAGGAGGAAGGGAGTTCAACAGCAGGGTAAGTCACTACAGAATCCTACTTTTGTTCCGTTTTGAAGTGAGGAACGTAATGTCCCTGGTGCTGGTGTTTACTCGTTATCCAGCTTGACAAGCATGACAAGTTAGCGTTAGCTCGTTAATAACAGTAGTAAAGCAGGGGTGGTATAGTTACTTTGCACTTTGCATTGCAAGACTAAAGACACGTTTTTATTCACTCGCCTTTTTTGGACCATTCATTTTTCAATCTGTTGTCATGTATAGCTACACTGCAATAAAAGCTTTTCTTACTTAGTAATTTTGTCTCGTTTCCAGTCCAAATATCTAAAAAATCTTAAATCAAGATTACTAGACAAGAAAAATGGCATGAGAAAATTAAGTGATGCTTAAAACTTCTGTTTGAGATTATATCTCATTAAGATTATTTTTCTTACCCCATTGGCAGATAATTTTGCTTGTTTTAAGCAAACAATCACTTAATTTTGAGGAGTTTTTTCAGAAAACAAGACATAATTTCTTATGCTATTTCATGTGTCTAGTAAATGTATCTTGATTTAAGATTTTTTAGATATTTGGACTGAAAACAGGACAAAACTACTAAGTTAGAAAAGCATTTTTTGCAGTGTATATTCTGTGCTTTGTCCCATATAGGTTATTATTGACAAATATATTTGTGTGTGTTGTACTTTTTAATTTAATTTTAAAGTTCTTTTATAGCACTTGGTCATCTTAAGCTGTGTTTAAATGTGGTGTATAAATGAACCTTGCACTTACTACAATGATGGTAATAATTTAATGAATAAGCTTCAAGTGAACTTGAGAGAGAGAGAGAGAGAGAGTGTGTGTTTGTGTGTGTGTGTGTGTGTGTGTGTGTGTGTTGTCTGTAATTGCTCTTTGGGTTACTTACCTTTACACAACTAGTAACTAAAACAAGTATGTATGTATGTAAGTATGTATTTAGTTGATGTAAAAATTGTGCTATTACACATACTATCTTTTTGATTCCAGAAAAAAACAGCAAACCATGAGAGGCTTCTTGATGGGAAATGCATCATGTACACCACAGCAAGCCGCTGTCTTGACGGATAGTATCCTCAACATGCTCGTCACTGACATGAGGCCTCTGTCGATGGTTGAAGGTGACGGCTTCACTAAAATGATCCACACCTTGAACCCTGGTTACACTCTGCCCTCCAGGACTCACTTCACAAAGCTCATGGAGAGAAAATATGAAGAGACATTCAAGGAAGTGAAAACTGCAATAAACACCAACAACAGCAAACTTGCTCTCACCACTGATGTATGGACAAGTGTAGCAACTGAAGCCTACCTTGGCATTACATGCCACTACATCACAGATGACTGGGACATGCAGTCATTCTGCCTCACCACCATGCCACTGCAGGACAGACATACTGCATCTAACATTGCAGAGTGGTTGGAGCAGGTAGTGGCCAGATTTGAAATTCCTCCTAGCAAAATCATTGCCATAGTCCATGACAATGGTGCTAATATCGTGGCTGCAGCAAATATCCTGGAGGAGAAGCATGGGTGGTCCTCTGTCCGTTGCACTGGCCATACTTTGCAACTTGTGATCAATACTGCGTTGAAGCATCCAAGCATTGAAAAAGCTGTCGGGGCTGCAAGATGTCTGGTAGAACATTTTAAGAAAAGCGAGCTAGCCAGCAGTAAACTCAGAGAGAAACAACAACAAATGGCCACACCAGAGCACAGCCTTGTTCAAGACATAAGCACAAGGTGGAATAGCACATTCTATATGATAAGTCGACTGCTTGAGCAAAGGTGGCCTGTAACAGCAACACTGTCCGACAGCTCTGTCACACAGAGAGGCAAAAGGTACCTGGATCTGAAACCAGACCAGTGGAGCCTGCTGGAAGAGCTTTCAACAGTCCTCAAGCCTTTTGAATGTGTCACTGTGTTCATGAGTGGACAGAAATATGCAACAATATCTGCAATACCTCCACTTGTGAAGGGGCTGTTGAAGTCCACCCAGAGTGCTGTCTACGAGTCAGCCCCGCTGCGGGCTTTCCAACTCACTGCGGTGCAGCAGTTGCAGGAGAGATGGAAAAGGGAGACTGCTTTCTCAGATGGAGCACCAAACACAGTGATTTTTGCGATGGCCCTTGACCCAAGGTTTAGGAAACTGAGCAAGTTTCTTTCACCTGATGAAATCCTACCTGTTCAAACTAAACTGCAAACAATGTCACTTGAAGAGAGAAGGAAGATGGATGTGCAGCAGCATGGCAGTTGCAGTGTTGTTACCTCCACCAATACTACAGCTACTGAATCAACACCTCTAGTAGCCACTCTACTTGATTCACTCCTTGGTTCTGATGGTGAAGAAGAGGATAGAGCAGGCGAAGCTGAGGATGTCCACAGCCAAGTGAGGAACGAAGTCCTCACATACTTTGGAGAAAAGAGCCTTGCCAAGGAAGAAAACCCATTATTGTGGTGGAAGGCTAACAATGAAAGATATCCCATGTTGGCCAGGCTAGCCAAGTCTTACCTCTGCATCCCTGCCACCTCAACACCATCTGAGCGGCTGTTTTCTGCAGCAGGCAACATAGCCTCAAAGAAAAGAGCGAGCCTGAGCCAGGAGCATGTGGACATGCTCACATTTTTGCATTGCAATGCAAAGTGTCTGAACAAAGGGAGTGAGAGAGAGTAAGTGTGTGTGTGTGTGTGTGTGTCTCAGTGTGAGAGTTTGTGAGTGTGTGCGTCTGCAAAAGTGTGTGCGTCTGCGAGTGTGTGCGTCTGCAGTGTAGTGTAGAGAACAAGTTCTGACATTCAAACAAATCCTGTTAAATTTTCTGATTTGTATTGTTTTTTATTTTTTATAAATTATTTATTGTTCTGGCAGCTCAGGTGGCACTTTATTTTAAAAAAAAGTCTATATATTTGGCAGATGTAAAGCATACATGTGTATGTTTTTTGTGTTAGTCCATTTTTATTTTATTTTATTATTATTATAACAGCTCAGGGATGTTCAAGGAGCAACATGTTTGTGCACTTTCTAAAGATTTTAGTTCTGTTTTTGAATAAAGGGTTGGAAATGAATGCTTTTCTTGTTTTTTGTTTTTTATCCGATTCATCGATTAATCGAAAAAATAATTGACAGATTAATCGATTATTAAAATAATCGTTAGCTGCAGCCCTACTTTAATCATCTCAAAGACGCAACTTATTCTTGAGCAGCATGAAGTGAGTGTGGGTTAGTTAACTACAACTTTAACTTTCTGAAGTACTAGTACTGTAATATTAGATTTCTGTCTCTGTAGGTGCAAATACACATAAATCATAAATCCAGGTTCTCTTCAGAATAATGTTTTAATTTGCTTTATAAGATATATTTATGTGACACTATTTGAAAGCATGACAACTGCAAATTTATTAACTTTATGAATGCAAGACCTAAAATGTTTCGATGTCTGGATTAAAATGCTCGCAATGACAATAATATATGTATGTATGTATGTATTTGTTTTCACAATACAAAGATACATTTTAAATGCATTTTCTAAGAACCTGTATCTTAAAGAGAGAAATGAATTATGGTATACATGTAAAATTATTATGTAGGCCTACTGTTTTTTCAAATTCTTCTTTTATTTTTTCATTGTGTTTAAGTTTCTCTTCTAAGGACTTCAGTGCTGTATTGAGCTCCTCCTAGAATTATTATTATTTTTTTAAAGGAATTCCATAAGTTAATGTAATACACAATACGAGCAACATGACACATAAGGTTACACCATTTCTATTATAATTTTTATCCTCCTATGTAAATCTGTCTCACCTTATATGATGGAACCACTTCACTGATGGGTCTGAATTTGTGATTGTCATGTTGTTGTGAATCTCTGCACACTAAACACACAGGCTGTTTGTCCTCCAGACAGAAGAGTTTTAGTTTCTCACTGTGTAAACCGCAGACCTCCTCAGACCCTGATGAACGCCTCTCCTTTCTCTCCTTCAGGAGCGACAAGAAGACAGTTTATTAGATATATTATAAAAAAGCCATACAGTGTGTTGTTATCAGCATGACCTGATGGTACCTAAGACATTTTCATAAAGCACCACCTACTGGTCCTGAAAGGAGTTGTCTCGGTGGGCCAAAGTTTAGTGGTTATTTGTCGTTATTACTGCCATGACACAAAAAGATTCAAGATTCAAGATTTTATCTGTCACATACTCAGTTATATATATGATAGATAACCAGCAGTGAAATGTAAGTCAGTTCTGCTCCATAGAATGTGCAAAATTTAGACAAAGACAAAGAAAGTATTAAACATGGATATAAAAATAATAAGACTGTACCAAATAAAACAAAGAGCCTGAGAGTACAGGACATTACACAATAATCTTAGAAAGTAGAATATATAATAAATATTTGAATGAAACAGGAATGTACAAGTGAGGAATATGCTGAGGTTTGTATGGAGAAGAATTTGAAGTGAAAGTACAACAGTGTAAGTAGTTACATAGTAGCAACGAAACCAGAAAGTGCTATGTGCAGCTACAATGTCAAGTAACAGGTGTGGTGAGTGTATGTGATGCCTGATGGCTTGAGGGAAGAAGCTCCTCCTAAGTCTCTCAGTTTCGGCCATCAGAGAGAAGCTCTTTCCAGATGGCAGCAGGGTGAACAGCAGGGCCGGCCCGTGGCATAGGCGGAATAGGCAAATGCTACGGGCGCCAAAATGAGTTTTTTTGTATTTTTTATTACCAATACTATTTCAATACTATAAATTTAACATATTACCAAAAAAAACAAAAAAAAAAAAACAAACAAAAACAATCGTCCCATAAAAACATAACTATTTTATTGCTCTCCTCGGTTCGACCCATGATCATCTTCCCCTGCGCAGCCGCACTTCCAAATACATCAGTTACCTGATTGTGAACTATAGAAGTTCACTAATAAATTATGACTATGTTAAAAAAGACCGAAGCCCTCTGGTGCCCAGGGAAGAAAAAAAAATAAGAGAAGAAGAAGAAAAACGGTACACAGACAGAGGTAATGTGATGTAATGAATGATGATGATCATATAAATACACTAGCCCATGTTTCGCCAATCATTATTACATATTCGTGTCTTTGGAGACTCGTACCTACATATCCAGCACAGATGAATCTCTAACTGTTGCAATAGCAAAAAAAAAAACTCTCTTGATATTTTAAAAACAATTACAGAAGAATAAAATAAAGCGTAATTCGTTACCTTTTGAAACTTGGAAGGGATCAATTTAAGCAGATGATTTTACCATCGCTGTCATCATCAGAGCGCACTTCCACAGTACATTCAGCATCTGGCTCATATTCACGATCTCAAATATATTCTAAAAACTATCATTTTCACTGACTTCAAAATCAACATTTTGATCACTGGCAGCTTATTCACCACATCCACCATCAAATGACAGTTACATTTATATTTCATTGCGTACAGTAGCTAATTGCTCTGCAGTAAAGTCATTCAAACCAGATCAGTTTTTGCTGATGATATTCTTTTGTTTTATGCCTGTAGTAATTATGAATGAAACATCACGTCATCATTGTGTATCAAACAGTGCCACCTCGAGGAATAAATATGCATTGCACATTGAGTCATCAGATATGTAAATATTTGCGCAGGAAAAATATTACACATTTACATACCTCGTGTCTCTAGCGACCCTATACACTTTAATAATAATAATAATAATAATAATAATAATCAGAAAACATTATTTTATATTTTATTATTTTATCTTCTTATATTGTTTATAATGAATATATTGAGGAATACTAAGAAAGCTGATGTCTAACTTTAAAAAATGAAGGAGGGAGAAGGTAGTGAATGATCTCCCAGTTCGCTAAAGACACGAGGTGTGCATTTAATGCTTCTAGATAAGGTAAAAGTTTGTGAACAAACTACATGTTGGCCTAGTCTAGAAAACCTATTGTCTAAAAGTTTAAAATAGGGTAATAATAATGTCTGGAGTTTCAGTTTTCCAGAGATCCGAGATTTTGTAACATAAGTGTCATTTTTCTTGTGAGAATGCATTTTAATAATATTTTTACGCTGTAGTTGAGTAGTATTTGGGGATTTATAGTATTTTTAATTTGAATTGGCTAATTTAGTAATGTTTGTATATAACTGCTTATTAAACTTATTAAACTAGTAAAAGTAATGTAAAATTCACTTTAAAGATGAACATTTCTCAGTTTAATTCATTGTGATAACATTAGAATGGGCCGCTAGTAGAACATTGCTGCCATCTACTGGAAATTGAATGCTTTTCAAATTTATTTTGAAGATTAAACAGTAGCCTACTGTATGCTAGAGAAGTGTTCAAATGAATACAGTTTTGTGCAGGAATACCAGATGTAATTATTCTTGATGTTTAATTGTGTTTAATTTATAAAGTGACTTAGGCAGCACCTATTTTTTTATAGTTTCACTGGAAACAATTTAAAATATGGTTAATTGTCAATAACTAACACTAACAAAAATAATAAATACTGTTACAAATGTATTGTTCATTGTTAGTTCAAGTTAGTTAATATTCACTAATGTTAATGTGAGGCAAGGGGCACCAGGTAAAATCTTGCCTAGGGCAGCAAATTGGCCAGGGCCGGCCCTGACTATGCGTACAATCCGTCTTTAGTACCACATATGGGTGAGTGAACAAAACACCAGTGTTTCATTGATGATGATTCATCTTAATGCCTCTGATTGGTCATTGCATTCATAAGCTCAGCAGAATCATGTGTGATTGGTTATAATGCACAGCACTGTAAAAACGTGTCTGTCTCTGGCTCAGCACCAGTCAGTGAACGCAAATTTGATCTACACACTGCACCTCACACTAACCTTCTGTATTCCGCCAGAGAGGACTGTGGCTGTGACACATCCTCATTTGGACTGCTTTTGGTACTGCTTTTGACTTTTTTTTTTCTTTTTTTTCCCAGTAAAGGAATCATTGTGATTCCTTCATTTTTTCTTTATGCTATACAAATTTGCATAAAGATTTTTCTTTATGCTATACAAATTTTAAAGGGTAACACTTTATTTCGATAGTCCACTTTAGACATTCTACTAACAGTAAGTAACTTTGCAACTACATGCCAACTAGCAGTCATTAAAGTATTAGTAGACTGTCTGCTTAATATCTTCTAACACTTTATTTCTACAACATACTGACTATGATAAACTGTGCAAGTATATCAACTTATTCTACTAACCCTAAACCTACCCTACTGAGAGTTAGTAGACATGTAGTTGCAAATTAATGAGAATTAGCTGACATGTGGTTGACATGTAGTTACAAAGTTACTTATAGTTAGTAGAATGTCAAAATGGACTATCAAAATAAAGTGTAAACTTTTAAAGAAATAGTTATGGTTGGGTTTAGAGGTAGGAAGACATTCAATAATCCAATGGAGTCATATGGATGAGCATGAGAAGGTTGGGAAGGTTACTTTAGAAATGTAATAGGTTACAGATTACAAGTTACCTTTCTTAAAATGTAACAAGTAGTGTAACTTTTAATTTACTTTATTAATGTAACTGATTACATTTGATTACTTTTTATTACTTTTCTAAATGTCTAATGTTGTCAACTGTTAATCATTTTCAAACAGGCAGGGTTAACCTTACAGTAGCACTCAACACTGATTACTGTCAGACTTTCAAAATCCTTCATCACTTGAATTAATATTATAATATTTTAATTTTAAAGGAGACATTGGATGCAGAATTCACTTTTACATGGTGTTTGGATATGAAAGTATCTTAGCAGTGTGTGGACACAACCACCCTACAATGACATAAAATCCATTCACTCCTTTTTTTAATCCCTAAAAAACTATAGTCTCAATTATCAAGCCATTTTTTAGCAGTATGATGTCGTATTGCTGAGGCCCCACCCACGACCGCTGAAGTACTGTCCCGTATTAGCATATTTCCGCACTCAGCCATCATTTTCTCCGCGCTCGAGCAGCTGTAGCGACATCTTGTAAGAAATGCAGGTGTTTTGTAGTTGGATGCAGAGGAACATAAGAGTCTTAATTTTCTCCCGGCATCAGAGCCACTGAGGACACAGTGGATTAATTTTTGATTTTGATGGTAATGCACTACCAAATACAACTGAATTATTTTACTCCAGACTTGTGGAAAATGGGCATTCAATGTCCCCTTTGAAGCACAGCCACCATAAAATCAGACTGACTTTGCGATCATTCTGAGGTTAAATACAGATATAAAATCATAACAAGAAATAGTTTAATACATATACTGTTTTGAAATCAAATCTTTGCATAGTTGTGACAGGAAACACTGGAATCTAACAGTGCCTTGGAAAAAACAGTTAAAGCAAAAAATAAAGCATATACATAAACCCATATAGGAAATGAGAGTTATCGAAAGCATGTTCTAAACTCCTGAAATATTGATGTTTCATATTTTAGAGCAGTCACTGCAGTTTATGAAAGAAATCAAATAAATCTGTGTGTGGGTGAAAAAAAAAAATCAGATGTAACTTTGTAATCCTTAACATTTTCATAAGTAACTGTAATTTAATTACACATTTTTTTCTCAGTAACTGTAACTGATTACAATTACTTTTATTTTGTAATTAAATTACGTAATTCCGTTACATGTAACTAGTTTCTTCCCAACACTGAGCATGAGTTCAAAAGAGAAGGAGGGTGCATATGTTGTTTCTTTACATTAAACTGGTATTTGTGCTTATGTAACCCATGTTAAATGTGGTGCCTAGAAAGAAAAAAATAATATAATTGCATATTGCAGTCATACTTCTAATTAAAAGACTGAAGTGATCTATTAAAATACATTGTGATTTAAGATAAAAATAATTAGTATTAATAATAAAATTAATAATAAAATGTGACGTATTGCACATATGCGAGTTGCGTATGACGTAAGCAGATGACTCACTGAAGTGCGAGAGATGAGCATGAGAACGCGAGAGCGATGAAAAAGGATTAAAAAGGTTTATATGGTTTAAAAGTCATTTAAATATGGTTAAAAACAAACTCATAATAGGCTTGTCTGAGATGAGCAAAATCTGCGCAGAACCGATCACCGGTGATCACCGCGAGGTGCATGCCGGTTAGAAAAGTGTCCGAGTTACGTCCGCCTTGCTCT
>JAFVLL020027431.1:0-57706 GCA_021397915.2 Tor tambroides
CCAAACCCTTCACATGGAAACCCAGAAAGGATCGACGCGACTCTAGTTGTTGTTGTTGAGCCAAGAAATGCTTCAACTTAACGGCAAAGCCACCCCGTCTTCCACGTTTTCTCCTACGCCTCTTCACCGGTAAAGAACAAGGCCAGCGGCGCAGGTAGCCAGGTATGGACATCAGAAACGGAGATGAATGGGATGAACCGTTTCGCGCTTGATATATCAGATCGTTTGTACTAGTTTGCAAACTTAAAAGAGTTAGTCTGTCATATATCAATATTGAGGAAGCGCATTGTGTTAGATAAAAGATCAAACAGCATAAAACAAACAAACTAAAGACTGGACCAGGCGTCCGACGTCCGACGGCGCCATCTTGGATAGCTTGAACTAGTTCCTATGACTCACTGCAGAAGATCCATTGGTGAGCAAGTGATGTAATACTAAATTTCTCCAAATATGTTCAATGAAGACGCAAACTCATCTACATCTTGAATGGCCTGAGGGTGAGTAAATTTTAAGCAAATTTTCATTTTTGGGTGAACTCCTCATACTTGTTAACTATTTCAAACTCAAAGTGGGTCAGGATTTCCCAAGCTGGGTTTAACTTCTTTCTGAAGACTGGTTTCAAAATGACTCCATTTCCCCCTCTCTAATAGACCCAAATGCAGTACATGGAGGCTGCAGAGATATAGTCACATATTTAGGTCAAACCACTTTGTGTCACACAGAGAAATGCAACCACACTAAATGTGTAAGTAAAATGGGATTATCTTTTTACCAATGTGCCTTATTTCCTGTATAGACCCATTTCTAACTCTCTTCTCTGCTAAAGTCTGCTAAATTGGGAAACTTCAAAGCGGGAAATGCGGCAGCTGCCTGGAATTAGAGAGATGATCACTCCAGGAAGTTTCCAAAGGTCAGCGTGGATGGCTAAAATCTTAATTAACCCCCTACAGCAATGGCACTCATGCCTGTCAGTCACACCGCCCATGAGAAAATGAAGCAATTTTGCTGCTGGGAAATGTCTCTATCTCTATATTTTAAGCCTGGAGGTGGGTGAAGTGCAGGAACCTGCTTTCTGCTCTGGAATACTAGAAACATATTACTCTAACCCTTTAGCTACCTCACTTCAATAATATTAAGGTGTAAAACTGTGCAATTTAACAATTATTTTAACTTTTAAACAGAAAAAAATGCTTTGCAATGTCACTTAATTTCAGTCCACGTAAGACTAATATCAAGTTACTCTCATATCACCTCAAATTGCCAAATCTCACTGTACATGAATCATTTCCAGGTTGTGTTTTGAGGCTAACATGCTGCCAGTTCCTCTAAAAATGAATTCTGTCATTATCCACTCACTCTCATGTTGTTCTCAGCCCAATTTGTTTGACTTTCTTTTGTTTGAATTTTCAAGTCTTCTCTATACAATAAGTTTTATTTACTGATAATCTTCTTCTAGGGAGGCAGTAACTGCTGCAACCAGACCAGTCAGTCTGAGTCAGTTGAGTCAAACTCTGAGAGTTTGAGAACGAATCATTTTGTTATTTTTGAAGCTCAAAGAGATAGTTCATCCAACAATAAAAATTCTGCCATCATTTACTCATCCTCACATTGTTCGAAACCTGACTGACTCTTTTTGTTCTATTTAAGATATGTTAAATAAGTGTTTTTTGGCCATACAAAGAAAGTGTTGGACACCAATGTTCTTAAAAATATCATCTTCATGTTCATAATACATGTAATGTTATAATACAAAATGTTATATTAATATATCATACATATAAATGATATAATATAATATATAATCATTAAAAACTGATAAATAACAATAAGAAGAAGAATGACAAAAATACAATTACTAAAGCTAAAAATGAAATATAAAAAACTGAAATGATAAAAAAAATAGTAATAAATACTACAATAGTATATAATTGTTAAAATATCTGAATGATGAGAGTGAGTAAATAATAGCATCATTTTATTTTAAGGTACACTGTATAAAATTAGATGATCAGTAAGCATGGCATCTTGTGTTTTTATAATACTTTTATCAAGTAGACCAATTTCAATTTTCTTAAAGTTCTATGATTTTTTTCAATTGGTTTGATGTAATTTAAGTTGAAATGACTTGTACAACCAAACTGATTATACTTAAAAACTGAAGGCAGCAACTTAAGTGGAGTGGAAATTTTTCACAGTGTGTGCTATCTCTTTAAGACTGCAACTTTTAGAAAGATTCTGAAAAGTTTATAAGGGCTTTTCTGCAACCCGAAGAAACTTAATGTGAAATACTGTGGCTGGCTAACTTCTGTCCAATCCTCTGACTGCAGGGGAAATTTTCAAACTCGAGCCTTTTGGCTCCTTCAGAATTCTGAAGGCCGGGGAGAAAAAACATATAGCTTCACTTGGATTTGACAGGGTGACTCAGATTCCAGACACGCAGGATGAATAACAACACAAAAAAGTCCAACAAACAAAAACATGAAAGAGCTGAGCTCCAGGCATCAGGGAGGACCAACAGCACCGCCAAAATACATTTGTCATATTTAATTATACATATGGTTATTAATGAAGGAAGGCAGCCAAATGACACACGGTTATTTTGTAGCTGTACAAACGCCCCAAAGAGTGAAAATGTGTGCAGAAAGGATATAAATAAATGACAGGCAGAGGAGCTTTAATACATTATGTAGAATCTCGCTGAAAGCTTGAGGAATGGAATAAAAATGCAGGCTGGGAGGAAGGTCTCATTGTAGAGCTGTGATCTTTGAAACCCTGAACAAGTCCAGGAGGCAATATAAGCTCAAAACTCAATAACAGATTCTGAGAAAAAGGCCAAAAGAGTCTGAATCCCTCGACCAGAGTGGATTTACTGTATCAAGCGCACAAGTTCTACATGTTAACTGATGCATTTAATTCAAAGCATTTTTCACCGGGTTTAGATACTGCTAACATAGATGCTATGGCAACACGATTCAACTCTCATGAGGACATACAAACACGTCTGTACATATACTGTAACTCACGTGAAATAAACCACTGAAGAGCACATACCGGAGAGGGATGTCTTGCATTTCTTTGGTGATATTGAGTGGAACCGTCAATCGATCAACATTAATGCATTTACAACACATTTTACTACCATAATGTGACATATTTACCAATGGAACAGTATAAAACAGAAAATTAGGAGTAGGACTTGATTTTACACACTGGGTAATGATTGATCCAACAAAAGTAGCGTTAACCATGTATGAGTATATGCTAGGTTTGGGAATGCCTTTTAAATTCCAATTTAATTCTTGATTTTGAATTTCAATTTATAAATCTATGTGAAATTTAGATAACTGTCATTTATAAATAGATAAGCAAAATTTGTCAAGACAAATGGAATTTTAGCTCAAACTTTCTCATTTGAATGTTTCAAAAAAGTCTAAAAGCCCTGAAGTTTGATGGGTGGATGGATGGATGGATGGATGGATGGATGAATGGATTGATGGATGGATGGATGGATGGATGGGTGGATGGATGGATGGTGGATGCATGGATGGACTGATGGATAAATGGGTGGATGCATGGATGTATGGATGGGTGAAAAAAAATGACAAAAATCACACAACATAATTACTAAAACTCAAACTAAATTCAAAATGAAAACTGAAAAATTAAATGGATAAATTATTTTTGCATATTTAATAAATTAACATTTGTGGAACAGGTTGAAAGAACATTTTCATAAAATAAGGATTACTGTACATTTTACAAGAAAAGACTTTATGCTGCAAAATTGTATATTTAATTCAATGTGTTACTTGCCATTTCTTTGTAATTAATTGTGACATTTACTAGCAATTTCATAGAAAAAAGTTTCTACTCCCATTTTTTTTTTTTTTTTTTTTTTTTTTTTTTGGTTCAGTGTACTTTATTTGCATGTGCCTAAGTTTCTTTGAATTGCAATTCAGTAAATTCCTTGACCTGCCATTACAATTCATCTTCCTGTGGAGTGTAGCCAATTCACTCCAACTCATTTAGACTCAGTTCTTCATCTGATTTTTTCCCCCAACCCTTGATCACACTGTAATATTAAAGTACAAGGTTGGCTTCATCAAACTCTCTGTAAAACGATGCCATCCTAATGTGTGAATCAGTCGAGCTGTGACCTGTTACTATATCTGCCAGACAGACGGCATGGGAAAAACACACACACACACACACACACACACACACACTCACACAAATATCTCTTTGACTCTTGCTTTTGAAGCCTGGCAGTAAAGGCATTTACTGAGGCAGTGCAGGTGGCAGACACATCATCTGAATCGCAGCTATCTGACATTGATCTTGCGAGGGCTGTAGGTTCAAAGAAACCCACCTACCAAATATAAACCGCTTTACAGATGTACCACAGTAGAGGAATGTTCCCTCTTTTGTGATGCTAAAACAAACCTGTATTTGTTGACTCTTTTAGTCCTCTGAAGTTCTTGTTTTTCGAAGAGAGAATCACCTGGTTAGTTTTGTCCAATAAAATTCTATATGTAGTAACACAAATACCACCTCTGACTAGCAATAGCAGGTACAAAATCATGATTCATAGCTATAATGTTATCTAAAATTACATTAAAAATTAAATAGGTTAATTTAAAAACAGACAAGCCCTTCAATATGCCCCAACCCAAACTTCCTGTTTCAACAGGAAATACATCAGCACAGAAGGGTTATTATCATCAACTAAAACTGCGAGTCATCAACTTTGTCCTGCAAGGCAGCAGGACAAAACAACTTCCAGTAACTCATTTCTGTCTAGCAGAAACTATCATAAAGATCTCCTTTGTGATTTATCATTCTTACGGCTAGGTTTCCACTCATAGCATGTCGCGTAAGCTTTACGATAATGTCATCGCAACAAGCATCATTATGGTGGGAACCTAATTAGCGGCTTTCGTCGTTTACTGTGGCGACTGCGAGAAAATCCCTGTCTGCTGAGGTCACTAGCGCATTGGTCCTGATGGATGGAGACGGGGCCAAGCTTTAGTGCTTAACCACCATCAGCGGCCATTCCAGCGGGAGATTTTCACTTGGAGGAAGGATCCATGATGGCGTTTGAGCTATTGCAGCTGACGTTAATAAGAAGCGTTTTATCCAGCCAGCCAAGAGACCAGCAGTACAATCAAAACAGGCCTGTGGCATGTGCTCCTGCCAGTTAACGAACTGTTGAGGCTAAATTACTGTAATGCTACCATAATTATGATTAGAGGAGCATGTCTCCAGCATAACTAGCTGCAATTTTCATGCCTTGAAGAAATGCGCATGAAAACGCAGTGGTTTAGAGTGGAAAACGCAGCTATGTTGGGTAAAAAGAGCAGCCTGGAGCGTGTTTAATTAACCTCGCTCGTAATACATATCAAATCATTTAAAACACGATTGCACAAACTTTATTTATTCTGTTAGACAAATATACCAATTTTCAAGGCCCTGAAGTATCAATTAATACGGTGGGCCTGCGTTATCATTTCATGTAAGGTGGGAGTCGTGTGATCTTTGTGTGAACTTCTCTGTGGTTTTTGCTTTCCAGAAGACCAATTTGTTAGATAGCAAGATACTCATCGCTGAATACCTGTGAGAAGCGAAAGTCATTTCAGTGCTTAGAAACAGTTGATTAAGCAAGATAAGATTTTGCATTGTAATGAACGACATTTTACTGCAGCAAAATGTTAAGTCAGCACCGTTAGAAGTACTTTAAAATGGCATTTGGCACAGTTGGGAGTGAGATGAGATTCATTTTTTCTTAGATATCTGCTAATTTAACTACGGATACGAGATGATTGAACATTTCAGTGATTCTTGAGACATGAGACAAAGCAAGTCTTACAAATTTACCTGATATTGGTTTCTAAAATTGCAGAATTTCCACTTTGAAATGATGATCACTACAATATTCTTTATACAAATGTCATTTCATTTGATTTTTTCCCCTTTATCTATATGAGTATCACTCACTACCATAACTTAAAATGTATTTTTAAAAGAAATATTACTACTACGTCAGCAAGAATAAAAGAGATTACTTGTAAAAATGATGCTCTTTTAATAATTTTGAAGGCCCTCTTTCCATGTTTCCATATTTTAACTTAAGATTAAAAATTATAATAATAATACTAATTTTAATCATACTGATGCATTTCATTGATCAAAAGAGACACAACTGTTTTAAACATTAATAATAATAATCATTTTTCTTGAGCAGCAAATCAGCATATTAGAATGATTTCTGAAGGATCATGTGACACTGAAGACTGGAGTAATGATGCTAAAAATTCAGCTTTGCATCACAGGAATAAATTACATATTAAAATATATTCAAATAGTAAACAGGTATTTGAAATTGTAATAATATTTTACAATATTACTAATTTTACTGTACTTCTGATCAAATAAATACAGCCTTGGTGAGCATAAGAGACTTCTTTCAAAATCATTTATAATCCTTCTGTTTGAATGTGATGACAGTCTAACAGCATTTTGTGAAAAGATGTAAATAAATACCTCTGCAAATGTTATTTGATACATAAACTTACTTTTTTGCATTCCTGTAGCAATTGTTCCATGCAGCACTCAAGAACCAGTGATGAATGAATACCTGTTTTGGATCAGAGGTTTTAATGGCAAATGTCCCAAACGACTCTCAAAGGTGGGTTGAATTGTCCTAAATAACATCTGTTTGGAATCTGAGGTGAAAGGGGTTTGGTTTGTTTCCTTCTATTCTCAGAAGGCCTTTGATGTGCCTACCAATGTTTGTCATTCCATAGGAATGTTTCCCTTGCTGTGCCAACAATGGAAACAACATACCATCCCCTGTATCAGACTAAACCCGCATGTAAACGGCTCATTCCGCAGACATCACACCTGTTTATGTCCTGCCAAGGAAATGCAATGCTGTCAAAATACACCAGCGCTGTGATCTCCTGACACCATCAAGACGGGGTCAAACCCAGTACGAGACAGGAGAGATGAGCCCAGATGGGAAATGGCAATAAAGAAAGCCTAAGATGGCTTTTTTTTCTTTCATATTGCCACAGCGTGTTCTGCTATTGTGCATGGAAAGATATTGAACCGCCATAGTAGAAATCACATTAGACTTCTGAGGGCATTCGCTGTTATTACTTTGATATGGTTGTTGTCGCCGCAAGTGAATAAAGCAAATGGATTCCAGTAACATTCGACTCAATGTGCCATTGCGTATGGGCAGAGGCCGAACTGAATCAGGCTATACGGGGGCGGATAAACGAGCGTTCAGAAGAGAAGTTCACCAGTATGAGCTCGGTGGCCAGCAATCACACCATATGCCAAGTTTCTGCGGCCAGGATAAACAAGAAAACAGAAAAACAAACACAAAAAGCAATAAAGCGCAATGAAATACTGATGCAGTAAACATACAAATTTGCTACTTTGCTGTGCAAAAGGAACATTTGCATTGATTTTGTTTGGGAGCAAGTATAGTGCTGCTGACGTGCACCAGAACTCGGTCAGCCACAGTGGCATTGATTGTCTCCGTGGAGAATTACCATCCTTAACTATTTGGTCTCTCGCATTCCATTGAAACAGTACTGTCAACATAATTATCATGCCTCTGTAATAAATAACAAAAACAATGGTGATGGCAGTGTAATAACTGAGACAGCATAATTGCCGTGACAACACTGGCCTTCTGAGCTATAGTGACTAATCGCTGGAGAATCTATTAGGAGACCAGCCTGAGCAAAACAACTTATTCGAGATGGAAAGTGACTTACAAAAGTCAAAAATCTTCTGCATCATATAAAATAAAATAGACCTTAAAAAATAAAATAGACCTTAAAATTATATTATATATATTATATATAATATTATACAATATATTATAATATAAGTTATATATATTATAATATATTGTATTATAATATATATAACATATATGATAATATATTGTATAATATATTATAATATATGTTATATAATAATATAATAATATATATTATTAATATTATTAATATATATATATATATATTAATTTATTACAAATTATATATAAAAATTGTAATAAATGAATATTAATTGTAATATTTATATATTTGAACTGTAATAATGTTATATACAATTAATAATAAACTAAAAATAAAATACATAAAGCAGTTTACATATATTAGCAGTTTATATATATATAGATATGTGTGTGTGTATGTATGTATATTTTTTTCTTATATACTTAATATATTAATATGCTATATTTCTTATAGGTAGATCAAAATATTGAGAAAATCGCCTTTAAAGTAGTCCAAATGAAGTTCTTAGCAATGCATATTAGTAACCAAAAATTAAGTTTTGATATATTTACGGTAGGAAATAAATATCTTCATGGAACATGATCTTTAACTAATATCCTAATGATTAGGAAAAAAAGATTTTTGGCATAAAAGAAAAATCAATAATTTTGACCCATACAATGTATTTTTGGCTATTGCTAGAAATATACCCATGCTACTTATGACTGGTTTTGTGGTCCAGGGTCACATATAATATATAATATTATATACAATATATACAATATATTGTATATTTTATATAATAATAATAATATTACATACAATATACAATATGTATATATATATATATGTGTGTGTGTGTGTGTGTGTGTGTATGTATGTACATAGAATATATATTATACCAAATAAAATGAAAAATAAAAAGAAGCATATATTACATAGATCTTACACACATGATCTTAAATTAGAAAAATGATTTTATGCATACATTTATTTCTGTAGAACTGTTCTAGAACACTCTGTTCATGTAAAAGTGAGAGGTGTGTTAGGATGGAGACATAAAGTACATCCTGTGGTTCCTGCACAGGAACTGAATGCTGAGCTCTTCATCAATGACCATGACTCATCCAGTCCGTAGCCTGCCTCCATTCTCAAACAGAACAGCTCCGGATGCCAAGAAGCCCATTCTGAAATATGACTCCCCGGAGAACCTAGCGTACCATACGACTGGATGGAACTACACTGATTGTTTCTGCAGCATGACTGGGTGAAATTACAGCCCTGCTCAAGAAATGTTTTTTAGATTCTTAATCTTAGAATTGCAGTTCATCCAACACAATGTTATTTAATAGCCTACTGCTTATTGTGTAATCTTTGATAAAACACAATTAAAATAACATCTTGCTGTTGGAGAGTCACTCTGGAACAAGTGGTTAAAATCCAAAAAGATTTTCTTTAAATTTCTAGAGGCATGTAAAAAATTGCACTGATGCCTTCTAGAACACAATGTGATTATGTGTTCTTGGATCAAAATCAATTGTAGTTCTCATAAACCGCAGCACTTACTCAAACACAAGGCCCAAAAACTTCAAGCTACATAATCTCAATTTAATTCAATGCTTAGTATCAAACTGTGTGAGGAATTCATAATTTGACAGAGCTGTCAAACGGTAATGTCATGTACTTGACTAAATCAAGCTAAACGTTTCTCGCAATATGACTAGATGAAAGTAGTGCGATGACGTCTACAGTAAGACTGAGTGAAACCACACTGATAACTTTTATAAAACAACAGATTGGGTTTCTCTTTGCTAATATATCTACAGCAGTGAAGCGGGACTGAAATCAATATCTTAAAAGTCATCAGGAAAGGAAAGGAAAGGACATGACGTGTGGCCCATACTCAGAATTTGCTCTCTGCATTTAACCCATCCAAGTGCACACATACAGCAGTGAGTAGTGAACAAACACGCACACACAGCAGTGGGCAGTCAAGTTGGGGGTTTGGTGCCTTGCTCAAGGGTCTCACCTCAGTCGTGGTATTGAGAGCACTGGATATTCACTCCCCCCACCGACAATCCCTGCCGGACCTGAGACTCGAACCCACAACCTTTGGGTTACAAGTCCGACTCTCTAGCCATTAGGCCACAACTGCCCCTAACGGATAGAGCATATCATGGTCACATTTAGTTGCATTTAAAATAGCCTGGTATTGTCTATCTTTCCTGCAAATGGCATTTGCTATCTGTAGAGCTCTAAACAACAGTCAGGCTGTGGTTAATTTGTGTCTACACAGATTTTCCTCCCACAGTTATCTGAAATTACATCGGTGACTAATACTGATGTTACATTTTTATGTATAACTGCAACCGATTATAGCATGTCTACAACAGGGTTGTTTAGTTAAGCGGTTAAAGAGATATGTTTAGCCAAAAATTCTAATTTGCTTAAAAGTTTACCCAATGTAGATGAGTTTGTTTCTTCATCAGAACAGATTTGGAGAAATTTAGCATTTCACTTGTTCACCGGTGGATGCTCTGCAGTGAATGGGTGCCGTCAGAATCAGAGTCCAAACAGCAGATAAAAACATCACAATAATCCACACCACTCCAATCCATCAATTAACATCTTGTTAAGCCAAAAGCTTCATATTTGTAAGAAACAAATTTATCATGAAAACATTTTTAACCTTAAACCATTGCTTCTGGTCACAATCCTTAATAATGCTTCATCCAGTGAAAAAGTCCATCCTCTGTTGTCCTCTCACATCAAAATACACTTAAATATTTGTTTATGAACTGTTTTGGCTTGTAAACAGTGATTGATCAGTGCACATTTCTCTCTTGATTCAGACCAGACAATTTTTTCTAATGCAGAAAGCAATATTACTCACATTTTAGTCAGAAGCAACGGTTTGAAGTTAAAAACATCTAAATGATGGACTTGTTTCTTACAAACATGAAGCTTTTGGCTTCACAAGACATTAATTGATGGACTGGAGTAGTGTGGATAACTTGTGGATTATTGTGATGTTTTTATCAGCTGTTTGGACCCTCATTCTGACGGCACCCATTCACTGCAGAGCATCTATTGGTGAGCAAGTGATGTAATGCTACATTTCTCCAAATCTGTTCTGATGAAGAAACAAAGTCATCTCCATCTTGGATGCCCTGAGGGTGAGTAAATTTTTCAGCACATTTTCATTTTCATGAAAACACACATAATAAACATTTTATCATATCAATATTGCTCTTATATATAGGTATATGTAACATTATTACAAAATAAAATCTTTTAGGGTCATTCAAAACCAGTCCTAATCAACCAGAGTTTTTTTGCAATATTTATTGTACATTATTCCTTTTTGAATGTTAATTAGATTATAATGTGACTCCAGAATAAATATTTATATTTATGCTAAATAAATTAAAAAGATATTTTATGGACGAGACTGTACATTCTACATACTGTATGTGTCTATTCCTGACCAGATTTTCCCCGCATCTAACATGAGATGAGAGCAGGCAGCGAGCATTAAAGATAAACACATTGTGCGTTCGACATGTCATGTTTTGATCCCGCCTCACTAATTTCATTTGCTGTATCCGTGGCAACAAAGGGGAAAGAATAACAGAGCATCCCTTATCACCTTCACAGCCAAATAAAGTGGAGCTCTTCCTACTGGTGACGCTTTGTCGCAGTTATCTCTGCATCTGTAAGAGCAAGCGTTAGTAGCTTGCCACATGTATCGAGATGCTATCAGATGAGCCGCCATATCAAAGAGTCTATTGCAGACAGGGCTTATCTCACCGAGAAGTCACACATGTGCTATGTAGGGCATGTCTTATCAGAGCGCTGCCATTACTGCCATTGCAACAGCAGATGGGTCAGGATGACTGCTAGAGGACCAGAGGATCAGCTGCTTGGTGTGTGTTTGGAGTGGCCATCTGAGATTGCCAAATAAGTCAAAGTGTAGCTGACATGTTGCATCAAAGGTTCAGGTGAAGTGAATAACTGAGAAGCTACGCAATATCGCGTTCATTATCGAAGGCGATTCATCTGCGATAATGAACGCGATATTGCGTAGCTTCTCAGTTATCTACGGCTCCGTGTATTAAACGCCGCTCCATTTGAAAACAGGTGATGGGGATTTACCGCCAATCAAGGAACCGGCTTTACTGATGAGATGCGCATGCATATCGCACGAGATATATCGCCCAGCCCTACAGGCAAACTAATTTCCTTATTTTATATATTAGATAGATTAGATATATACTTTGCTCTCTCTCTCTCTCTCTCTCTCTCTCTCTCTCTATATATATATACATATACAGTGCCTTGCAGAAGTATTCAAACCCCTTTTGTTATGTTGCAGCCTTGTGTTAAACCGCTTTAAATTACTTTTTTTTTCCACAACAATCTACACTTCACACACCATAATGACAAAGCAAATAACAGGTTTTTAACATCTTTGCAAATTTATTATACATAAAAAACATAAATGATTCCATTGCATAAGTATTCAAACCCTTATCTGGGACAGTTGAAATTTAGCTCAGGAGCATTCGTATTGCTTGTAGATGTTACTACATTTTGAATGAATTTACATGTGTCAAATTCAATTGAATGGGTATGATTTGGAATGGCACACACATCTTAATAAAAAGTCTAACAGCTGAAAATGCATATCAGACCAAAAACCAAGCCCTGAGGTCAAAAGAACTGCCTGTAGAGCTCAGAAACAGGTTTGCGTCAAGCCGCATATCTGGGGAAGAGTTCAGAAAAAATTCTGCTGCAGTGAAGGTTCACAGAAGCATGTAGCCTTCATTATCCATAATGGAAGACGTTTGAAACAACTAGGACTCTTCCTAGAGCTCGCCTCCTGGCCAAACTGAGCAACAGATGGAGAAGGGTCTTGTCTAAACTGGTGACCAAGAAGCTGATGGTCACTCTAGTTGAGCTCCATGATCATATATGCAGATGGGAGAACCTACAGAAGGACAAACATCACTGCAACACTCCACTAATCTGGGCTTTATGTCAGTGTGGCCAGACTCTTCTTCTCCTCAGTGAAGACACACAAAAACCCACTTGGAATTTGCAAAAAAGCACCTAAAGGACCCTCAGACTCTGTGAAACAAGATTCTCAGTGCAGTCAACCTCAATTCTAAGCATCATGTTTGAAGGAAACCAGCTTTGCTCATCACCTGCAGAGAACCATCCCAAAAGTAATGTGTGCTGGTAGCAGCCTTGTGCTGTGGGGCTGTTTTTCAGCAGCAGGGACTGAGGGCAGGGGCGCCGCTACGGATTCTGGGCCCCCTGGACAGCATATTCACTCGGGCCCCTCGAGGGGTTGATGGGTGGGTTGGTGATGTGGGAGGGAAGAACAA
Organism: Tor tambroides; assembly: GCA_021397915.2. Lineage (NCBI taxonomy): Eukaryota > Metazoa > Chordata > Actinopteri > Cypriniformes > Cyprinidae > Tor > Tor tambroides. The sequence continues at coordinate 13,187 of JAFVLL020027431.1, forward strand.
GGTGATGGGGTGGCGTTCCCGGTAGAGCACGACCCGAGCCCGTCTTTTTTCCCCCTTCACCCAAATCAGATTATACTGTTTCAGCTATTAATATAGTTCAGTTTTGTATGTAATGGCAAAGTGATTATAATTTCATTTCGTTTTTTTATAAAGTTAATTTAAAAAAAAAAATGTTTGGAGCATTTTCTTTGTTAGTTAAATAAGTCCTTTTTCTTTCTTAAAGTAACGACCAAGCGGCCAGTGGCAGACCGCAGGTTGATCATAGCCATGTTTGATCAATTTAGCCTTCTCAAATCATCAGGACTTGACTAAAATAAAATCTATAGATACACTAAAACAGTTCAAGCATATATCAATGTTTAAACGTTAAACCTAGATAAATGTGCGCTGTATCCAGTAGTTTGTGCGGAGAGCGGAAGCTAAAGCGCAGGACATGGAGGTGCCAGCGCAATCAATTGCATTTTTTTCAATGGAAACAACTTAATTTTTGCTCATAAATTTACATACATCATTCGTAACTGTAAAGGGTCTACTTTTACTTGCGTGCACTCACAATATCAACAAAACATTTTATAAAATATCTAAAATTATTTTATAAAATGAAGAAAACAATGATGTGCTTTCTGCCATCTCATCTTCAACAGGAGCGCTTCACAAAAATGAACCGAAAGTCAGCGAATACAGACATGATAAATATATCTATAGAAACTTTAAATTACTTCTTAGAAATGAATCAAATCGAAAACAAAAACTCTTTCATTATAAACCGTGGGAAGCTACACTTCTCTCTAAAGCGCATGTGAGGAGATGAGTCTGAGGATAATAATATTTATCTTTACGACACTGACACAAGAAAACACTAGTTTATTAATAAATAATTAAATATCTCCTTACTATTTCCCCCGGACACATTCACTTGGTAATTACTTTTGCTGGGGCTTTGCAGCAAGCTTCAGTCTATTGCGTGTATTTGAGCGCAGAACTCTTCAGCTGCGCTGACAGCACTCTCTGCTGCTGCTGGACTCTAAACACCGTCGAGCTGCTCTCAAGCTGCACGGTCTCGTGTTGTTTCCACCAGAGCGGCAATTTTTCATCACTAATTGATGGGTGTCTAAAATATAAAAATAAGGAGAAGCCTAAAACAGGCTCCGAGGCCCAGCCCGCATCTGAACTTATGACGTGAAAATTGGCCAAGCCCACGGCCATAGATCGTAAAGTCGGTCCCGTTAGGGGTTGAAATGCAGGGCTCTAGCGTTCCTCTCGGTAGAAATCACGTTTCCCCCTCGGGGGGCCCCCCCTATCGTCGGGCCCTTAGAATCGTCCTAACTTTTCCCCCCCTTACGGCGCCCCTGACTGAGGGACTCATCAGAGTAGAAGAGAAGCTCAATGCACCAAAATATTGAGATTAATGAAAACCCAGTACAGAGCATTCAGAAGCTCAGACTGGGCAGAAGGCTTACCTTCCAACATTACAATGACCCTAAACACACAGCAAGAGTGGCTTATAGACAACTCTGTGAATGTCCTTGAGTGGCCCAGCACAGCCTGGACATGAAACCAATCAAATATTTCTGGAGAAACCTGAAAATGTGCATCTGCCCCATCCAACCCGACAGAGCTTGAGAGGTGAGCAGGTGAGAAGAATGGCAGATAATTGCCAAATGCTGATGAGCAAAGCTTGTCGCATCAAATAAAATAAAAAAGACTTGAGGCTATAAAGGCGCTTCAGTTAAGTACTGAGTTAAGGGTTTGAATACTTATGCAAAATACTTATTTCAGTTTTTTTTTATTTTTTGTAAATTTACAAAGTTGTGACAGTTCTGTTTTTGCTTTGCCATTATGGTGTATGGAGTGTAGATTGAAGTGGAAATAAAAGTAATTTAAAGCAGCTTAACATAAGGCTGCAACATAACAAAATGTGAACAAAATGAAGACACTGTGTGTGTGTATATATATATATATATATATATATATATATATATATATATAGCAAAGTAAGCAAAATCAGATTTTATATACATTTATTAAATATGCTTAAATTTAATATACTTTAAATCTTACTGCTCTTATTATTTATTCAGCAATTGATCAAAAGTGAAAGTTGCGTGTGTGTGTGTGTGTGTGTGTGTGTGTGTGTGTATGTATATTATGTACAGTGTGTATATCTATCTATCTATCTGTCTCTCTCTCTCTCTCTCTCCATATATATATATAGTACAATTACATAATTACATATTACACATATTATATATACGTATTATTATACACATATAATACTATAATATATACGTATACGTATAATATATACTATACTGAAGACTGGAGTAATGATGCTGAAAATTCAGCTTCTTTGCCATCAAAGGAATTAATTAAATTTTATTCAGACAGAAAACAGTTATTTTAAATTATGACAATATTTTACAGAATTATTGGTTTACTGCATTTTTGATTGATTAAATGCAGCTTTAGTGAGCATAAGAGACTTCTTTCAACATTATTAAAAATTCTTACCGATCCCAAATTTTCGAGCGGTAGTGAATACATACACAAAAATACAGTATAAAAGTAAAATTCTTCCACCAAAATCCCAAAAATGGCATGCATAACTATAAAGAAAAAAAGAATTGTAGTTCAGAATAGTTTCAGATGGAGTACATCATGACATTACTGTAACATGTCAAGTTAATGGTCCAAATATGCTTCAGTTTTAAATTTATACGATCAAAGGTGTCCAGTTTTCTAGCTAATGCATGCAGGATCGTGCTGTTTCAGTGAAAAATCCCCCCATGTTTACTTGTAGCGTTTGTGGCCTCAGCCCACAGATTCAGAGCTGCTGTGCCCACTCACTCACCCAGAGCTTTCTCATTCTGAGAGAGAGCGTTCGTGTCTGATTCATGATCAGCCAGTCGTAGGCCACTCTAAAAGCAACCTGACGGCCATAAACCATCTCTGACATAATGTTTCCAAGGTCAACTAGTTATGAAATCAGAAGATTAGAGTCCCACATGAGACAAGCTCTGGGCCATACATGCATTTTCCTCACCATGCAGATAAATGTGAACTTTTTATGAATTTAACATGCAAAGCATATGGTAAGCATATAGCTCCAAATTCTGATCCATATGCTCAAAATATCACACAAGAAGAAATGCAGTTGTTTTGAAAATTTCCAAAGTAGTTCATACAACTACTGCGCAATATTGCAAGTCTTCTGAAGACATACTGTATGATTGTTCTGTGTGAGGATGAGACCCAGTTTTCTGTTATTATTCAGTGTTTTCATATTAAGATTTAAATGGATGTTTGGTCACATGGCATGCAAGAACTAATGCCGTTTAGCCTCACATGACTGGTGAAGTCCATTTTAAAGCTTTGGTGAAAGTGATTTAGTAAATAATGGCTAAGATTTTTCACACAAAATGGTTTTAGAAGATTGTAGTGCACATATCATACAGAAAAATGGTGGTTTTATGGTATTTTTTAAGTTTTACCAACATTATTAGTATGAAATGTCATTGTATACTGTCCTTTTTGTGTTCCACATGAAAAAAAATCATAACAACATAAAGATGATTAAATATGGAAGCTTGTTTACACTATGGACTAAATAAATAAATAAGGTAATTGTGACTTTTTTAATTTCACAATTCTCACTTTTTTCCTTGCAATTCTGAGTTTATATTTCACAATTCTGACTTTTATATAAATGCAATTTTTTAAAAACTCGCAACTGCAAACGAAGTCAGAAATGTGGGAGAACAATACAAAATTACTTTTTTTATTTCATGGCAGAAACCGAAAAACAAACTTTGAGATATAAATCAGAATTCAGAGGGGGGGAAAAGTCAGAATTGCTAGTTTATATCCCATAATTCTGTATTTATATCTTGCAATTCTGACTCTTTTTCCTCAGAATTTCAGAAAACAAAGTCCAAATTGTGAGATATAAACTCAGAATTGCAAGAAAAAGTCAGAATAATGAGATAAAGTCACAATTACCTTTTTCATTTTGGCAGAAACGGATGTCCACTATTAAATAATCAGTAAAAATAGTAAATATTTCTTTACATTTTTTTCTAGCAGTCATTATAGCGGCATAAATTAACAAATGCATTGTGTGCATGTGCATGTTAACATATTGAGTAACATTACATTCTGTAGATGTGCATAAATGAGTTTTTTAGCAAAATAAAACATGCACTTACACACTGTACAAACAAACGCACCTTTACATACAGACATATGCAAACAAAGAAAGAGGGAAAGAGAGGTAGAGCTGGTCACAGTGGAAACTCTGACTCATCTGCTCCTGCCACTCGGAGCCCAAATCAATTTACCATTGAGTCATCACAGGACTTCCTCTCTCTCTCTCTCTCTCTCTCTCTCTCTCTCTCTCTCTCTCTCTCTCTCATTCGGGTTCTTTCTCACTTTTTCTCTTTCTGTTGTCAGCTGAACATGCACTGAGGTTACAGCCATGTTTTCCTGTGTGCTCCAGGGCACATTTTTACGCAGTCCTAATGCATCATAGCTGCTTGAGTAATTATGGCAGCACCAGCAGGTTTTATAGCGTTCAGCTGCACAAAAACAGTTCTCCTCAATGACACACGACAGAAACTGTCTTTGCTTCTCTGAGCACACGCTGAATCTCATGCAGCAAGACTCCCTGATAAAACCACTGTATATGGATGAGACCCTGATAATACAGCATCTTTACATGCAAAAGACTTCAAACCATGAGGGGTGAATTTAAGAGCTTTTCCACTTTTGCATGCAATTTTCACAAACAATCCGATTTAAGTACAATGGTAAAAGACCCTGCATATTTTTTAATATTTATAATTAATCATTGTCATTCTTTTAAGCACAAACACACCTCATTTTTATGCAAATTTTATTATAGTGCCTTATTCACAAAAACCCAGTGCAATTTGCCCGGTGCAGTTAACACTGCACTAACACATATATAGAATATAATATAAAAGATGTTTGTGTACATTTTCTATTGCTCACAGAAGCCGAAATATATCAAACAATGGGTTAACAATTGCAGTTAACAATTTAAAAAAAAAAAAAAAAACTTTTCTCTCTATTTGCAATAAAGTAAATGTTAACTGAAATAAAATAAAATATAAAAACAACTTTTTTCAGATGCAAACGCAACATTTCTAATTTGAATTTCTAATTTTTTTTTTTTTTTTTTTGATATTTTTCGTACTTTCTGGGATTTTTTCCCACCTTGTTACACTACCGGCCTACAAAACATTGCTTGTAAATCTCTCATTATGCTATATTATTTACAAACTTATTTTGGGTGAAAATTACCAAAATTATCCACAAATAAAGTTTTTTTTCATTCAAAAACTGTGACGCATAAGCTCAGATCAATGAGGCCTATAATCAATCCGTTCCAAAAAGAAACGCTAAACCTATGCTAATAAAAAACCTGAATCAAAAATGTTGAATCCAAGATTTAGTGATAATTTAGTAAGAGATTTACAAGCAATTTTTTACAAAGACTGTTCATTTTTAAAGGCAACACTAAATTACATAAAGGATTTTCAGCACAACACAATAGCTAACTTGAAGTACTAAACTAATTGAAACTAAATAAACTAAAACTGCTAAATAAAAACTATAAAGACATATTTTTTAAAAAACTAATAAAAATGACAAAAATACAAAACAAAATTTCTAAACCTACACTGAAATTGAAAACATAAAATACATATTTAAAAAATCTGATTACAAGAATATATAAATTACACTAAAATAACACTTAATTGTAGTCTGCAAACTTTCTTTGACTTTTTAAAGAGCCAATTTAGGTGTTTAGAGATCGCAATAACAGAGAAATTCTGTACAGTATCAGTAAAGTTTACCAGATAAATTTAGTCTGCCGCATGCAAAAACAGCCTGCAACACTGCACCATGCAAACTGTGTTCACAGCTATTTTTCGAGCATGTTTGTGCCGTTACCTTTTTTTGCATACTTCCTTTAATCAATCAGGTGCTTTAACAGCACAGACAGCACATGCAAATTCATGCACACTTCATTCTGCATGCACAGCATGTCTTAAATATGCACAAACTCCACAACGGTTTCTCAAACGCTCTCGTGAAGACCCTTCAAACCACAGGAGAATACGAAGAGGAGAACCTCAGTGACCCCATAATGCAATGCACCGCTCGCCAATGCGAAGCAGATGATGGCGTGGAGCCTCAGCCATTAAAGACCACAGAGCCTGGGGCCAACACACAAAGACCTCCAACCACTGACCAGCCCAACAGATTAGCCTGTTACTCACGCTTCCATAAATCACATGAGACAACTTATATTCTCTGGACGGAAAGCGAGACAGAGACAGGCGGAGGGAATCGTTTTAAAGTTGCATGCAGCCTGAAAGCTCTTCTCACGTGTCTCAGCTGGAATCCAATTTGATGCAGACTGTTATTGTTGCTGGTGACCTGAACCAGAAAGCAGATCAGCGTTTAATGAGGGTGTGCGATTTTGTGGTTTAGCACTCAGGTTGACATTTCCTTGAAGATGTCAACACTCTGTTTACTGTGCTAAAGAGCATCTTGTGATTTATTTATGATGGGTACCAGAACAGCTGTCTCTATAAAGAGTCGATTTCTTAAAGAATGTATACTTTTATTCAGCAAGGACACATTCAGTTGATCAAAAGTAACAGTAAGGATTTTATAATGTTAAAAAACTACTTAAAATAAATTGAACTTTCTATTCATTGAAGAATCCCCATCACAAATGCATCAGCACAACTGTTTTCAACATTGCTAATAATCAGAAATGTTTCTTGGGCAGCAAATCAGCATATTAGAATGATTTCTGAAGGATCATGTGCCACTGAAGACTGAAGTAATGATGCTGAAAATTCAGCTTTGCATCACAGCAATAAACTACATTTTAAAATATATCCAAAGAGAAAACAGGTTTTTTAAATTCTAATAATATTTCATAATATTACACTTTTACTGTTTGATTAAATAAATGAAGCCTTTGAGCAAAAAAAAACAAAAACAAAGATAACAATAACATATTTTGAAAGAGATTCCAACAATATTGTTCCTGTGTGTCGTTATATAGTTGTGGCATGGAACCTATTATTTAATTTTAAAAAATGATTTAATTTAAATTTAATTTAATTAAAAACTAATTTTAGAACAATTTTTAAAACTATATCTATCAATATAGTTATCATCCTTGGTGAAAACTTTTAAACGGTAACTTTTCTCCATTTTCAAAAGAAATTGTAAGTACTTCTCTACAAATTTGTTTTTCTCAATGAAAAAAAAAGGGTTCTTTTGTCTTTTCAACCCATACTGAGCATGTATTACTGTTTTAATCAGGATTTATGCAGTCACTTCACCTAAAAATGAAAATTCTGTCATGATTTACTCACACTCATGTTGTTCCAAATCCATATGACTTTCTTTCTTCTGAGGAACATAATAGGAGTCATTTTTGTAATGTTCACATTTAAGCATAGTGCCTCTAGACACACTGTGGCACATCAGTGATATGAAACATCATTGTTTCCTATATATCTTGTTACTGGTCATGATGTAATGTGCTTGACTGTTTTGAATTAACTGCAAGCACGAATTAGATTTAAGAACTTGTCTGCGCAGAAAGCTATCAGAAAAGACTGAATATAATGCAGTTGTTATATTTTTTGGTGTTTTTTGAAATCTTAAATCACCACTTTCATTAAGAAAAAGAGCAGCTCAGACATTCTACAAAATATCTGCTTTTATGTTCCACAGAAGAAAGTCGCACATTTTGGAAGAAACTGCTTTTAATTTGTGCAAATAAAGCTTTCCACTTCATATCCAACATATTTAGGCGAAAAACATGACTACCGACTTAATAAAACTAAATGTGCTGAACTTTTCATAATGCAATACCCATGCAACAGTCACATGTGAGTAATGTGTGTGAGAACGGAAAAAGCGCTCCAACTTTTCAGCACGCGCTGAAAGTTTCGACACGTCCGTCTAGCCGAGAGACAGAAAGAAGGACATACATTGAAAAATGAATCTCTGAGACTTCCTCTGGTGCTGGAACGGGTTGCCACGACCACCCTGATGCCTGCTGTATTTGTCTCATTTATCTAGACATGATGCAACACTGAGCTCAGAGTTAGAAACCCACCGATTGGCCACCGCGCAACAGCCTTAAGGGATGGAGGGGGGAAAAGCAGCAATGCATCACCTCAACTGGTGGCAATAAATCTGGAGTCTTTCTTTGGGTGTGCTCCAGTCATGTAAAAGCCGTTTAAATCACCATCCTTCCTGTCATATTACTCACCCTTGACTGCCGTACGCTAAATTACATTTGGGCTTGAATTCCAGCCCTCTCACTGCGGGCGGCTTAACGCGTGAATAGGAATTGATCCGCTCTTTCAGGCCGCATCAGGTTGATTTCTCCGTCTTACAGAACGGGGGGAGTGACCTTCCGCGCCAGGTTTCAGAAGAGAGATGAGTCGAATCAAATTCCTTTTGCTTAATTCAGGCACAATGAAGGGATTGTGGTGGGCTGTGTTCGTGCACGTGTTGGCTGAAGGACCGTGTCACCTGCGAGGGCCGATTAACCTCATCTCCACGCCTGCTGCGCCGCTCGCATTCATCCTCAAAGAGAGGTCAGAGGTCACATTCCGAGTCTGAATTCTTGACCTCCTCAATTAATGCTGATATATTTCATTCGGTGTCCAACACAAGCCCTAGAACCTTTAGAAGCAGATGCATTTGTTGTTGTGATGAATCAATACTGTTCACATAGTAATTTAAGAAAACAATTCTAAAGCAATATGAAATTCATGTTTTGGAAAACACTTTTATCCAAAACTATATATATATATATATATATATATATATATATATATAAAATTATAGATTTAATTTTAGTTAAAGTTTTGGCAATTTACTTATGTTTTTGCATTTTGTATTAGTAGTATTAATACTAACTAAAAAATTAGAAATGTTGCCTCGGCAAATAGATAACAATAGTTTGTTTGTTCTATTTATTTATTTTAACTCAAGTTTACTCAAGTTAAATGGGGCTGTTAGGCACAAAGTGAGGTTCCTTAATGCTAAAAATCACAGTAACACACTGGTCAAAGAGGCAGAATCACTTATATATAATGGCTTGGGTTCAATGCATTTAAACAATTACTTTCTTAATAATAACTAGAATTTGACATTTTCTGAAGAAAATGTGAATCCTGCTTGCCTGTGAGAAACAAACCACCACAACGCAAGGCTTCAGTGGGATTTTGCGGATACTTGTGTTGTTCAGCAGGTTCAAAAAATAAATAAATAAATAAAAATAAAAGATGCACAAAAAGTTCTTTATAGCAGAAAAAGGTTCTTTAGATTATTAAAATGTTCTTCGCACAGAAGAAAAAAGTGGTTCTTTTAAGATCTGTTCACTTAGGTACAAGGAAGCCAAAATGCTTCTTTAATGGCATCACTGAAAAACCCCCCTTTTGGAATCTTTATTTTTAATTGTGTTCTATAATAAAATGATTGACATAGAACATTAACATAGAATTCCCATGTTCCGCAGTCACGGATGTGCATATATTGGTTACTTTCAATTGTTGCTCATCTAGTCAGAATTTAGAGCTGGAACTATGTGTTTCATAAAGTAAATTTACAACAGTCCTACAGTTTTGCAACAGTTCTTGACTTGCACTGGTGGTAAGTTCATGAATTTCCACTTCTGAGTCTCAAACCTACAACTTCAACTTCAGCACAAAGCTTTAACCATTAAGCCACAGCACTCTGAATTCAATTTGAATATGTATCAGCAGGCAAATCAGATTATTCACCATTCCAAGTAATCTGGAGGATGGCGGCCAGATACACAAACAGTGCAATCCACATTCCGTGATGTTGGTTCGTCTCTCCGTTTTCTTTAGGGGGTCATTCACTCTTCCTGACTCACAAACCACAGAATCTATCACTTAGCAGGCTATAGAGTTTAAACACTGAAGGGACATAACATGGAAAATGAGAGTTTTCATGCTCTTTTGGACTGAAAGAACTTGTTTATTTGCAGATAATTATCATTCATTTATAATTAAACTTAAAAAAAACTTGGCATGACAAGAATATACAGTCATACTTTTGATGAAAATTTCCTTTAGATTTAGTCATTTGTTCATATCATATTAAAGAAATAGTTCACCCAAAAATTACAACTAAAACTAAAACCATTACTTGAATTAAAACAATTGTGAACTGAAAAATAAAAATTAAACTGATTTCAGCTAGTTGCCAAGACGTAATTTCTCATTTTCTTTTAGTTTAACTTTAAGTATTAAAAGAACTGAAACTGAAATAAAAATGAATAAAAACAGAAATATTTTTATAAACAAAAATTAATCAAAATGACAAAAACAGTACAAAATGAACAGTACCAAAACTAAAAAGTAATGAAAATGGAAAATATAAAAACTAATTCAAAATATTAATAAAAATTATAATAATATTATCAATTATAGTAGCACTGCAAATTGACACAAACTGTTCACAATGCACAATTTTAAAACTTACAGTGAAACAAAAAAATGTCAAAATATGACTAAGTCTTAAATATAGTTATAAAATAACTATATTTACACATCAACAGGGGTGTAGGAATGATCTGAAATCCACTTATGAACATGAATTATGTAAGGTGACATAGTCACACCTGATTGGCTAAATGATGTTGGTTATAACGCAAATAATAATTGCCGTTTTACTCTTATATATCTATTAAGTATCTCTGAGTTTTGGTGAACTCAGGGGTTGCATTAAAAGTACTGCAGCAAAAATGCTTTTCCTCTTTTCTAAGGCTCAGACTGAGAGTGTAAAATGTTTCTGTAAAACAAAATACTAAATTTCGTGAGGCAAAACTCACTTTATAAGTGGACTTCAGGGGGAAAAAGTATCAAAACGCCATTAAAGAGCAGAATATGACCCCATTAACCACTGCAGGTCTGACAGGAGCTCCTCGTACCAGAGCCGATAGGACATAAAGCACAAGACTCATTATCGAGACAGATGAGCAACGGACGGAGTGCAGATACAGCACAAAAAACTGGAACCCACAGTGAAAGACTTTCCATTTACGTGCTGTTAATGGATGGCTGATCATTGTGGCGTGTCATGGTTTGGCTGACCCGCCGCTGGACGGTAACACCCTCGCTTCATTGTAGACGCTCTGCAAAAAAATAAGCAGCACTGATATCTAAATCTGCACATTGTACTACTGTAATAGCATAGTATGCAAGATTCGCCCCAATATCTGATGTTCATATGAGCTTTCGAGACATCATAAGTAATTAATGGTGTTTGCTAAAGCAAGCATCACTATTATTATTGCTTATACTAGTACAAAGGCTTAGGGACACGAAAAAAATACTGAACTCTTGCATTAAACTTTGGCGCATAACTCTTCCCTAATTTGTGCAAAGTGTTGAGAAGTGATGCTATAGGCTACTTTTCTAGCTGGACAATAATAACGGGTGAAAATACATGGCATGACAAGAATACATGGCCAAAAGCATAACTTAGTAAATTTCATTTAGGTTTAGTCAATGTTTATGTCATATTTTAGCCAGCAGCAACAGTCTAAAGTTTACAATGTCTTAATAATGAATTTATTTCTTACAAACACACAGCTTTCCACTTCACAAGACATTAATCGATGGACTGGAGCGGTGTGGATTACTTGTGGATTACTGTGATGTTTTTATCAGCTGTTTGGACTCTCATTCTGACGGCACCCATTCACTGCAGATGGTACATTGGTGAGCAAGTGATTTAATGCTAAATTTCTCCAAATCTGCTTTGATGAAAAAACAAACTCATCTACATCTTGGATGACCTCAGGGTGAGTAAATTTTCATCTGATTTTCATTTTTGGGTGAACTATTCCTTCAAATTTAGTTGATATTTGATTTACTAAAATGGCATATTCCAGTAAAAAAAAAAAAAAAAAAAGTTTTTGTTGACAAAAATATTTTTACCTATAATCACATTAGATGTTAAATTTAAAAAGCTACACACCAACACATTTCAAAATTTTGATACTGATATTTAATATATACACATTCATTATTATACACATTCAAAATAAAAAAGTCAGCTATTAAGTAATTTTGATGACAAAATTAACACTAGAAATTCAACCTCACAAAAACACCCTTGAAACATACAAACACCACTCACATTTTATTGAGAAAATGTAAACTCCCGTACGGCATGTTTTATATGTAAAGCTGTGAGCACGTACCTCATTCCTGTCTTTCAAAGCCTTGTCTGCTTTGCATATCTGAACACAAACTCAGACAAACATTCTCCCTCATTTACCATCAACTTCCTCCAAAGCTTTCTGGGTCAACAGACTCTGTTTATGATACTTTCAAAGGAGGCCTTGTGAATTTCAATGGAATTTGATCTGAGAGCATGCATACATCTGCTCACATAGCTTTATTAGATTTACTCCCTGTTTGACAACACACTCTCACAATTTATTCCCAGCAGCACTTGCAAATCGTACAAGGATGCGTGCCAGACAGAGCAGGCCTAAACTGCGTTTCAGAAGTGCACATAATTAAGGTCTCGTTCTAGAGGACTGGTTTGATTTACTGCAGCATCTCGAAACTAAAAGCATTCGGTTCATATGCGTGAGAGAGATAGAGAGAGGCATGGAAAAGTAGACAGGTGTAACTTCCTGTTTTCAGTGGTTGAGCCGAGCCATAACTCAAAACTCAAACGATCCACTCTAAACGTAATTCAGATGAACTTTCAAAGAGGATTAGATAAGATGCAGTTTATATTCCCATCGCATTGCAGTCAATGGGACTGCATATACATGTTTCTCCTGAACATTAAGAGTCAGTGAATCATCATCCACACCAGCTAATGGAAAGTTCTGAGAGACATTTCAATTATAAACTGCTGGAAACTTCCATCACCTTTTTTGTTGTTGTTGTTGTTTATCATACACAGGTCATTTGGGATGCTAGAGTCGCTGGCCCTCTTGTGTAGTTGTAGTCTGGAAGAGGCCATATGCTAATATCAGAATATTATTAACATATATTTGTGTACATTGACATTGAAAACAACAAACTGCACCGGACATGGTACTTTCATAAAACCCACCATACTTTTAGTATGTGTGCTTTCTTTTTAACCTCTGTAGTCTTTTAATGACATTAAACGAGCTAAAGGAAGTAACTGTCTACATTTTCTGCCCAACTCCCATGTAGGCAAGACAAGGTTATTTATATTTAACATTTCATACAAAATGGTAATTGAAGTGCTTTATACAGCCATACAGTCATTTTGAAAGAAAAGAAAAAAAAAGAATAAGGGTCAATAAAGGTCCCATTACTTAAGCATTAGATGCACAAAAAGGTAGCTGTTTTGTAGTTAGTGCCATTAGTTTAGAACATTAGAACAACCTAGCATGAAAATATGACTTAAATGTAACAAGCTTCTGTATTCTGTTTTCGTTACAACATGATGAATTCATGCTGAGGAAAAAAAAAATCACTTTAATTTTCTAAATTTGTTCATAAATGTAGCATACATATTAAGAAAATTAAATAAGCTTAACCTAAATCTATCTATCTATCTATCTAGTTATTGCACAATTAAATATATTAATTTTGTTTTAAAAGAGCTTAACCATTCAAATGTATTTATTTATTGCACTATTTAAAAATTGCAAAAAAAAGTTAAAAAAAAAAATTACATAAAGAAAATTAAATGAGCTAGACTAGCTAGCTAGAGTATTGTTAATATACGTGTATATATATATATATATATATATATATATATATACAGTCCCTTGCAGAAGTATTCAAACCCCTTCATTTTTTTTACGTTTTGTTAAGTTGCAGCCTTACGCTAAACTGCTTTAAATTACTTTTTTTTCCACAATCTACACTCCACACACCATAATGACAAAGCAAATAACAGGTTTTTAACATCTTTGCAAATTTATTAAACATAAAAAACTTAAATGATTCCATTGCATAAGTATTCAAACCTTTATCTGGGACAGTTGAAATTTAACTCAGGAGCATTCATATTGCTTGTAGATGTTACTACACTTTGAGTGAAGTTAACCTGTGTCAAATTCAGTTGAATGGGTATGACCTGGAATGGCACACACATCTTAATAAAAGGTCTAACAGCTGAAAATACATATCAGAGCAAAAACCAAGCCCTGAGGTCAAAAGAACTGCCTGTAGAGCTCAGAGACAGGATTGCGTCAACCCACTTGGAATTTGCAAAAAAGCACCTAAAGGACTCTCAGACTCTGAGAAACAAGATTCTCTGGTCTGATTAACCTCAATTCTAAGCATCATGTTTGAAGGAAACCAGCTCTGCTCATCACCTGCAGAGAACCATCCAAAAAGTAAAGTGTGCTGGTAGCAGCCTCATGCTGTGGGGCTGTTCTTCAGCGGCAGGAACTGAGGGACTCATCAGAGTAGAAGACAAGCTCCATACACCAAAATATAGAGATAACCTAAATGAAAACCCAGTCCAGAACATTCAGAACCTCAGACTGGGCAGAAGGCTCACCTTCCAACAGGACAATGACCCTAAGCACACAGCAAGCATGGCTTATAGACAACTCTGTGAATGTCCTTGAGTGGCCCAGCCAGAGCCTGGCCTTGAACCCAATCAAATATTTCTGGAGAAACCTGAAAATCTGCCCCCATCCAACCCGACAGAGCTTGAGAGGTGAACAGGTGAGGAGAAGAATGGCAGATAATTGCCAAATGCTGATGAGCAAAGCTTGTCGCATCAAACAAAAAAGACTTGAGGCTATAAAGGTGCTTCAGCTAAGTACTGAGTTACTTATGCAACATACTTACAAAGCTGTGACAGTTCTGTTTTTGCTTTATCATTATGGTGTATGGAGTGTAGATTGATGTGGGAAAAAAGAAATTTAATGCAGTTTAACATAAAGCTGCAACATAAAACGTGAAAAAAATTAAGGGGTTTGAATACTTCTGCAAGGCACTGTATATATATATATATATATATATATATATATATATAGTGTGTGTGTGTTTTGCAATAACTACAATCCAATACTTGGCCTGAAACTAGCATGCCTCTGCTAAATCTGCAACCCCATTACCCATTAATGAAAAAAAAATACAGTTATATTTTAAATCAGGATATAGAAAAAACAGGGTTTTAAACTATATTCTTATATTTCTCAAACTACAGTGTTGCAAAAGTTTGCAAGCCTCATATAATATAGATGAAACAAAACAGCTCATTTAATATTTAGCTTGACCTCTCAAGACAGACGATTAACATTTTCTGAAGGTTAGCCACCTCCACTCACTGATCCTTGGCTGAAAAAGAGCACTTCAGACATTATGTTGTACCCTTTTTGTGGAAAGTGCCAGAGAAAGAAACAAAGAAGAAAAAATAAACCTCCATTTCCATGCACGCTGATTCACAACTTTCCATTACCGTTGTGTCAAATCCTTCTCCCTCTCGGCTCTAAATGAATCTCAGCTCTGGTCTGTGTGCGTCTCATGGACTATTGTGTTGCCGTGTTCATGGAACTGAAGGGAACAAAACAAGCAGTCTGTCATTTTCTCATGACTCATCGAGGTTGATGCCGCCGCTACATCGGCTCCCGAGGATGCACAGCAAGCAAACCAGGCAATCAATCATATTTTAATACAAAACAGCCCCATTTTCAACGAGACACATCGCTATCAGAGAGAGGACCTAATTAGATAGGTGCAGAAACAGCATAATCCTGCAGAGAACGATCATTACCAACACGGGAAAAAACGTTAACCCAATGATGGATGGCGGCTGATATCCGAGCCATTCAGAGAGTAATTGCTACAACATCAGCGGAGCAGACGCATAGCAAAGTGTGGAAACTAGAAAAGAAAGTCATTATGATATACTTTTTAGAGGAGTTGAATATCCTCGGGTAACACGGCTAAATCTGTACTGACAAAACTTCCTGTGCTCCGCTTCATAAATTAGGCTGCATCAATATCTGGCTTGTAAATCCTGTTTAGCATACCGGTGGCAGGTTTTGCATACGGGCTGCATTACTGTCGCCTTACTGAATGATATTATCATGATTGACCGTGAGGTAGGGGAACAAAAGGGTGACCCGCACGCCGAGCTGGAGTTTGTGCTTATCATTTCTCTTTATCTACGTGTATGGGCATCAGCGATTAGTATGAGCAATGTCACACGTCCAGTAATGGGCGAAAAACGGTTAGTGCATGGCAGGGTTATTATGGTTAAAGGGATAGTTAACCCAAAAATGAAGATTTGCTGAAAATTTACTCCCACTCAGGCCATCCAAAATGTAGATAAGTTTGTTTTTTCATCCGAACAGATTTGGAGAAATGAAGCATTACATCTCTTGCTCATCAATAGATCCTCCGAAGTGAATGGGTGCCATCAGAATGAGAGTCCAAATAGCTACTAAAAATAATAATCCAGAAGTGAGAAACAAATGCATCATTAAGACATTTTAACTTTAAACCATTGCAAGCCAAAACATGTTCTAAACAAAAATGTCGGTGGATTTTGATGTGAGAGGACAACAGGGGATGGACGTTTTCACTGGAGGAAGCATTATTATGGATTATGGGCTTGTATTTTGGCCAGAAGCGATGGTTTAAAGTCAAAACGCCTTAATGATGGATTTGTTTCTTATATTCACTTCACAAGATGTTAATTGATGGACTGGAGTTGTGTGGATTATTGAGATGTTTTTATCAGCTGTTTGGACTCTCGTTCTGAAGGCACCCATTCACTGCAGAGCAAGTGATGTAATGCTAAATCTCTCCAAATCGTTTCCAAAGAAGAAAAAATCTCATCTACATCTGGAATGGCCAGAGGGTGAGTAAATTCTAAAATAATAATAATAAAAAAACTAAAATTACAACTAAAACCATTAAAAATTATTTTTAAGACTTAAAAAAAAAAAACGGTTGGGGTGTTTGTGTGTGTGTGAGCCGTCACATGAGGGAATGGACATCACAGCGGAAGGACACACGCACACACACACATATGCCGTGACAGATTGTTGCCATGGAAGCATCGCTGCCCCTTAGATCATTTTCAGCCTCTCAGTCAAAAACAGACGGGAGAGGAAGAGGTAGTAAAAGCAGGAAGAGCCCTCGGCTGACAGCGCCCAGCTGTGCTCATTAATGTACGAGCGACGCTTCTGAAGAGCGCGTCCAGGTATCGTTTAACTCGCTTTCACATCATGAACGTCCCCATAGGGAAGACGAGACACAAATGAGGTCTCTTTAAAGGAACAACTGACCCGAAAATTTAATTTCTGGCATTATTTACTCACCCTCATGTCATTCCAAACCTGTGTAGCTGCTTTTTAATGCCTAAAATATGATGCTGTTCTTTTCTAAACAATGACCATTTATAGTGAAACTTAAAAAGGCCAGTAAAGCACCATAAAATTATCATTGTCCATACGGCTTATGCACTATATTACTAGACTTCTAAAGTCATGCAACAGAGGAACATGATGACATTTAAGTCATTATTCAATGAAAACGCAGCATACGGGTTCTCAAAAATATGAGGGTCAATAAATAATAACAAAATTTTCATTTTGGTTCAACTATTTCTTTCAAATCTCAATTGTTCCTCCTAGACAACAAAAATATTTTATTCAAAGCAAACTGAGAGAGTCTCCAGCTTCTCAGATGAGGAATCTCAACAAAGTCTTCATCCTCTGCTCAGATTCGCCCAGACACCAAAGCATGGAGATCGCAACATGAAACTTTCTGAACAAATTCATTCAAAATGATCTCAGCTGTGCCATCAACATTCGTTGTGTAATTCTGTAATCTTACTCTGTATCAACAACTGTCTGATTTGTTCTACATTTGCATTATGCATGTGGTTAAATGCATTTTTAGCTATTTTTTCTAATTCAGTGTACATTTCTGTTAATAGTTTTTTTTCTGAAAGAAATTAATGCTTTTATTTAGCAAGGATGCATTCAAATGATCAAAAGTGACAGTTAAGACATTTATAATGAAAATTATAACAATTAAAATTACAAAACAAAATGATCATGTTTTCACAAAAATATAATGCTGCACATCTGTTTTCAACACTGATAATAATCAGAAATATTTCTTAAGCAGCAAATCAGCATATTAGAATGCTTTCTGAAGGATCATGTGACACTGAAGACTGGAGTAATGATGCTAAAAATATTCAGCATTGTATCACAGAAATAAATTACATTTTAAAAGATACTCAAATAGAGATGAGTTATTTGAAATTGTAATAATATTACTGATTTATTCTGTATTTTTTGACCAAATAAATGCAGCTTTTATAAGCATAAGAGACTATCTTGCAAAATCTTACCGACTCTAAACATTTGAACGTACTGTACATATTCATAGTTATCAAAGTTCACACATTCTATAAGAAACGAACCCATGACCTGAGTCTTGCTAGCTCACATCTGTACTAATGAATTCTGCTAATGATCTTAGGAGAAACATCAAAACACACTTAAGTGCAGCATAACATGAGAACTCAATTAAGTCTCATAAGCAATGCAAGAGCCATCTGGGTGCTTGTTCTCATGCTCACACACATAAACACACACAAAGTTGGCCATCTTAGTGCATTGTATTTGCACCTATCTGCACGACTGAAATGACTGAGCTGACTTACTCAGAAATGTAAAGGAAATCGTGAAATCTGTAGGTTTCAGAGCTGTTGACACAGCTACAGGTATCAGTATGACTCAGCCAGATGCTGCAGATGTGGTTGAGAGCAACTTCAAACGGACTAGAAAATGCTCTCTCCACAGCAACACAGACGAAGTAAACAGTCTCAGCTGGGGTTATTGATGCCTAATTGACTTCAGTACATCTGCAATTCCATTTGCTTGGTTAAGCGTTCATAAGCAGTTTGAAGGCATTAGTGAAGTTCACCAATGTTGAGGGATGTTCGACTGTTTTTTATGCAACTGTAACTGCATAAGTGGCACATCTGTTGCATACAGAAGTAAAAAAGGAATATAAAATGAGCTACGAATGCATTCCGGATTAGATTATCCTAATCCTTGTTTGCAAGTGACTTTGATTTATTTACCCGCTAACGCAGGCATCTTGGACTGAGGCTGTAGCCAATGACAATTAATGGCTTTTTCAATATGAGAAACAGATTATGTAATTTAGCTATATCAATATTTATCAGCACTTATCAGCCACAGAAATAAGAAGGATCTTAATTGCATTTTTTAAATGCAGTTTGTAAAATGACAAATTAGTCCAGAGTTATTGATTAGCATACTGTTGGGAAGCACAGGACCCCTGGAAGTGAGCACTTTAAAATCTGCCATCATTGCTCATGGGGATAAAGAAATGCATAGAGAAATGTGTGCGCACATAAAAATTCACAAGATGACGTCAATGCAACGCTGATTGACTGAGGGCAGCAGAACAACAAATACAGGACCAAATTTTTCACTAGTGACTAACTGAGATATATGATGTCAAAGAAAGGAAAAATAAATGAACAGAGAAAAAATAAGTACATTTCAAGCATTTAAAAGCCACCAAAAAATAAATAAAAATAATACTGTGGGAAAAAAAGGTCACTGGTGAAACATCTAATATATAATGAAAAACAGTGACATGTGGCAAAATAAATACTTTGTCTACATTCAAGTGAGTATTATTGGTAGTCAAATGATAAAATTCTAGGGTAACAATTTACCCTTAATATACAATGATTCATAAAAGTAGTTTTAATGCATGAATTATGCCTTTTTTTTTTCTTTTGTGACAACCTAAAGAGAACCTATACAGAATGTTGTCTAATGGCAACATGTTATAAAAAAAACATTCTCAGAATGTTCTGGGAACTAAAAATGGCTTTTTAAAAAAGCAATCAAAGATGCTTTTTGGTGCTGTTAAAATATTCACCAAAAAGAACTAAAATATTATTCAGCTAAACCTTAAATTCAAAAACTAAAAGCAATGCATTTTTAAAAGTACCAAAATAATATGAGTATAAATTCATTATTTCGTATTATATTATTTAAATGACTTTTATTAAATTAATTAACTAATAATATTTTATTTAAATAACTGTGCCAAAAATAAATAGTGATGAACAGTATTAAAATACAACAAAAAGAAGACATAAAATGCATTTCAGGGGATTTTATAATTAGTATTTTATTTTATTTTATTTTATTTTGGTCAGATCAGTGAAATGAACCATATGCTTTAATGAGAGCATTTAAAAATAAATAAATAAAAAATTGATTTCAGCATTAAAACTGTGGGTGCAAAAAAGGATCATAAAATGCAGCAAAGAAATATTTAAATATCTTCTGACACAGTAAGTTGTTGCAAAAAGTAGATGAGTAGATAACAGTTAATATAGTTAATAGATATAGTTATCTAAAATAAAAGTAAAATATACTTCACAGTTTTAGGTTTGTCCTGTTAACAGCAGCAACAGAGCAACAAAAAATGCACATTTCAGGTAGTTCCCTTTCATGAGTGCCGTACAATAAAACCTGACGTTACGAAATCTCACCCCAACCAGTTTCTGTTTACAACCCTAAAATATGAACATAGAGCTGAAACAATGGAGCCTCCAGCTCGTAAATGTCCAGCAATTTGTGGTTATGTAAGACAAGCAGACTGAAAGCGCCGGACTGGAGGCCAGTGTTTGCATTTCCTGTAATCTGAGTATCCATTCACTCAAGCATGATGTAAATGGATGCCAGTCTTTACTGTGGCCAGCCTTGGCAGCGTCAGCACCCGCTATACACCCTGCAGAGCCTGCATGTCCCACCAGGTGAACACGCTTGTATTTTATTGCATTCTTCTGGTGCTACGCATTTAGAGAACAACTGCACAACACGTGGACCTGCCTGCATAGGACGCTCTGAGAATAAAGCAGGTACTGAGATAAAGCAGGGCCGCTCACTGCTGTGCGGAAGATTGTCTTTCATTGCATCATACTGTTTGGAGGACAGAGCTACAATGTCATCAAGATATGGCTGCAAGCCAAGAAACAAAACTCCCCTAAATATCTACCTAGGTTGCCTGATGTGCTAGCAGCCCTACCCGTTTATAAGGACGCCATTGTTTTACCATAATTAGGTTGTGCATCAAATCATCTCTAAAGACTGGAGGAAGTTAATAAAATCTACCCACTTTGGCAAACAGTGATGTTATGATCTGTACACAAAAGAGAAGCTTTAAAACACAAGCTGTAAAAAAGAAAATAAATAGGGTCAATATTAATTTCATATCGTCTTCACATTGTAAAATCAGTTTTTATAAATTTCATTCAGTTTTAAATTGTAAAGTGACCCTGAGTTTGCAGAAAGGCGCTACATAAAATAAACTTATGTATAAATAGTTCAAATATATTTTCAAATAGTTCAAATTTCAGACTTTTTAAAGTAAAAAACTTCTATATATACACACACACACATATATATATATATATATATATATACACACACACACACATTTATATTTATATTTAATTTTTTATTTAATTTTTTTTTTTTTTTAATTTTTTTTTTTTTTGGACCTAGTCTATAGATTTTACTTTTAAATACTAAATATAGTATACTTGGTATACACTATTTATACATGGACTATGGTGGAAGAACCTAATTTCCCAGAATGCATGACCTGTGTTGAATTTCTTGAATTCAATACCTTTCTCGTGCTGTCATTCCAGTCCACATTTCAATTCAACTTCCTGTTACATGTGGCCAATTCTATTTAAATTCACACTCATGAACTACAAACCAATTCTTAAATTCTGAATTCTGCATAACCCAGTCTACAAAATTTCTCAGACTGTATGGCACAGTCTTCCAGCCTCATTCAAGCACTGCTGTGGATGACAGGCATGGCTGTGCCAGGAACCCGCTGTGGCACGCTGCTGATGTGTTTCCTGTATGGCACTGGCCTCTGGACACAGAGATGGCTTTCTCATTTTGTCCTTGACTACAGATTATGGGGAAACAAGTGCCAGGCCGCAGCATGAAACGCCTAGCAGAGCAACAAAGACACTGCAGGAGACATTTGGAGAAACCATGTCAATACTGCATGAGCATGTGCATGTCTGATCTCTCAAAACATACATGAACATAAATGTACCAAAAAGATCTCCTCCAACCTCCATGTTTCTGCAATCTCACTGATTTTAAAGCAACACTGCAAGATATTTTCAGTATAAGATCTATGGCACACTGCTGTCAATTACAGCAGACATTAGCAGAGTGCATAAATAAACTGGAAATATGTTTATAGTAAAACACTTATAATGGTAAAGTTTGCAGCATAGGAAATAAGCAAATCAAACATGCAACTTTTGAATGCAAAAACAAACCACATTAAACATGTTAGCATGAAACTGATGTAGAATCACTTACCATGCAAAGCCTTTTAGCTAAGTTACTTTTGCTTGTTACCTGTACGGGTGACAGGAAGGGACATAAAAGGAGATTTAACTCAGTGAAGTAGGCCTAATGTTTACATGAAGCAGACTCCGCCCACAGGAAGTTCATCTGCCTGTAGAAAAGTGCTTTAGGAAGCTGCAGAGCTCATTTAGGTGCTTTAACAATATTATGAGCTTCACATTTATGTTTTTAAACCCTCTGACCTGCCAACCAGCTAGGCTAAGTGTATTTAGTGCGAACAGGTTTTCCATTCATTCATAGACTTTTCTTCAACTACATCTGATGGTGGTGGAAATTTTAACTTATTTATTTTTAACATTTTTGTATAAAATGCTCAGCTAGCATTTTATGTATTGTAAATAAACACATTTAGATATATATTTTTATTTAATTATTTGATTATTATTTATTTATAATGTTTATTTAATTATTTTTAATGAATTACTTAATGATTTAATGGAAGTATAATTGAAATTAAATTAAATAATTGTATATAACTACATTTTAACTAGAAAAACAGCTTTTTGCCAAACTTTGTATGTTCGCTTGACATAGTGGACCAATATTTAATTCATATTTTATTTTATAAAAAATAGTAATATAAGAATTATTTTATTTTATTTATTTTTTTTACAGAATTTTGGGGAACTGTCATCATTTTTGTGAGAAAATGTACAGTATGTAAATCACGTTCAAACAGTTAATACTGAAATTTAGTTTACAAGAGTGAAATAACAAAGATGATTTAACTCTTTAGTTTACCGTAATCAAAATATATATATAATAATATTTTAGTATTTTAATAAATGAAAAAATAAAAAAACAACATAAAACTCAATAGAACCAAAAAGGATGAAGGCATGGAAAATATGTTACATAACAAAAAGAAAGAAGTTGAAATCTGTTAGTTTTAAACACAAAAAATAAAAACCTCAGGGACATAAAATTGCCTGTATTTGTCTGCGGTAATTGACAGCAGGCCACACATGTAGCATATAGCCATTCATTTGAAAATAACCCTTACATTTCCTCGAATTGGGATGGTTTCCATTATTTTTGTTGAAGCTGTAAAACATGAAGACAACATCCAAGTATGATGTAGTAGTTTAGCCTGCACCGGTCTGACCACACTGAGATCATAATGAAATAGTAGCTCTCTATGGGGTGTGTCCCTCTGAAATCCATGGCATACTGTGATCTGCAAGACAAAATGCTTTTTGGTCATTTTAGTTCACATTTGCTTTGACACTTCTTAAAGAATAATGCAACCAAAAATGTAATTTTGTGATCATTTACAGACCCTCTATGTAGTTCTGTGTACATTTTTGAAGAATGGTTATGCAGCTCCTGCAATACGTCTCTCCTATACCTCCTATTTCCTTAAAGAAGTGTTTTTGTATTATCTGACTATCTAGATTTTTTAATTATCCCAGCTGCACCCTAAAGGCATCTTGGGTTCACCGCTTAAATAATCTCCACATGTTCAAACTTGACTCACATGCTCCAAATAGCCTCTTTTCAGCGAGATATCGACTGAAGATTGCTTGTTGCATTGCTGTAAATAACAATTAGAGATATTTTTGCTTACACAACGGGGTTGCTGTCATGCTGTGCGCTTGCATCCGAGCGCTAAACCTATCAGTCGACATTGCAGCCGATGGGGATTCCTGTTTGGACGTGTGATATAGGTCACTGGCAAAGCCGTGTGGAGCACTAGCCACTCAGTATGGTTTGGTACGTGTCGTTTTGTCCATGACCCACTTGCAGATCGAAGGAACACAGTGTTCCCCTATCGCTCCAGTTGCTATGGTAACACGGCGGGAGAGAGACGCAGGCCGTGGACATCATTTATGCTACCAGGCAGGGATGTGAGCAAGAGGAAAGTGACAGAGGAATAGAGACGGCGAACACACAGAGATCAATACATCTACATGGGAGTAGATTT
The DNA here is from genome assembly GCA_021397915.2 of Tor tambroides. Classification (NCBI taxonomy): domain Eukaryota; kingdom Metazoa; phylum Chordata; class Actinopteri; order Cypriniformes; family Cyprinidae; genus Tor; species Tor tambroides. The sequence goes on from JAFVLL020027431.1 coordinate 37,648, forward strand.
ATGAAATCCCAAGAGGGGAATCCAGAACTCCCATTCATAAAAAAAGGGAAAGGGAAAACCACAGTCGCACATGCCAATTAGTGCTTCAACCAAAAGAGACTTTTCTGCCAGTGGAGAGAAGTAAAAGCAGCCGTACATATAAATTAAGGCTTTTCCATTCATCTGAATGGGGCAGAGCAGTTAGGACCAAGATCCAAGCACCAGGACAGCTGAGTGCTTAACCCTGTAAAGCCTGACATATGAAATAACAGCCAGAAGAGTTTTTTTTATAATGAAAGAACATTTTTTGTAATGGAATGGATTGTTAAACCTTTAGGCAAAATATTAAAATTTGAATATGTGTTTTTGTTGAGTATCATATTTGATACACCAGGCCTTTATGGTTCATATGATATAGGGGAATTTAGTGCAGTTGGGAATTTAGTCCACTTCTGGTAGCGGGACAAATACTTCTCTAATACACATAGGTTTGAACCACACTTCTGGCAGGGGGGCAAATACTTAAGACTGCTAGAAGAGAAACTTGAGGATGTGTACTATGGTTGGGTTTGATGGGTTATGAGAACAAAATGCCAAATCACCCTCAACCACATCACCAGGATGGCTGAGCGGTTAAGGCGTTGGACTTAGAAGCCAATGGACAAATGCCCTTGTGGGTTCAAACCCCACTCCTGGTCGGGGGCAAACACTTAAGACATCCAAAAGAGAAATTTGAGGATGTATGTACATATAGTATGGTTGAACTTGATGAGACATGCATGTCACCAGGATGGCCAGTTGGTTAAGGCATTGGACTTAAGATTCAATGGACAAATGTCCACATGGATTTGAACCCCACTCCTGGTAGGCTTATCTTTAAACCCTCTAAAAGAGTAAATTGAAAGTGCTTGTATTACAATCATTGCACTTGTAATGATTAAAGAAAAAGAAAAACATGGGGATGTCTAGTATGGTTGGGTTTGATGGGATATACAGTACAAAATGCCAAAATTGTCCTCAAACACATCACCAGGATGGATGAGTGGTTAAGGCATTGGACTTAATGTTTGTTAATGTTCTCATGGGATTGAACCCCACTCCTGGTTAAGGTGAGTCTTTAAACGATGGTCATAAAGGTGTATTTGTACAATGAAACACTGACATTATCACCATTACACTTGTACAGCTGAGTTTGATGGAATTATAATGTGCCCACATAGGTTTGAACCACATTCCTGGTAGGAGGCAAATACATAAGTTGTCTAATAGGGCAACTTGAGGATGTATGTATAGTATGGTCGAATTTGATAAGATATGCAGGAAAAATGCCAGACCACCCACAAGCATGTTGCTAGGATGGCAGAGTGGTTAAGATGTTGGACTTAAGATCCAATGGACAAATGCCCACATGGGTTTGAACCCCACTTCTGGTAAAAGAAAACATTCAAAAAACAATGCTCATCAGACTTGTATAGGTGGGCTTAATACAATTACATCTTACCAACTAACATGACCAGGATGGCCAAGTGGTTAAGGCATTGGACTTAAGATCCACTGGACAAATGTCCTCGTGGGTAGGGCCTTTCTTTAAAAGACCTAAAAGAAATACATGACAAAGATTGATTTGCCTATAACAAATGTTGATAGATAAATGCAAGCATAAAAATCATAGTAATAAACAGCTAACATGTGACCAGGATGGCCAAGTGATTAAGGCATTGGACTTAAGATCCGATATACAAATGTCCAAGTGGGATCGAATCCCACCTTTAATAGGGCTAATATGACAGACGAACATGAGAAGGTTGCAAACGTTGATGGGTTTGAAACTAATGTAAACAGATGAATGTTAACATAAAAAACACAGGAACCTACCATAACACCGGACACTTTTTTTTTTTTTTTTTCCAAAGTGACTTAAAAATGCTAGAAGCAGCAATAACATGTCTTAATGAAACTTTTTATTTGATTAAAATCAAAATACCTGTATGTCAGTGAATGTACCATATATAAACATATATATATATATATATATACACACACAGTATATACAGTATCTCACAAAAGTGAGTACACCCCTCACATTTCAGCAACAATTTTAATATATCTTCTCAAGGGACAATACTGCACAAATGAAACTTGGATATATTTTAGAGTAGTCAATGTGCAGCTTGTATAGAAGTACAAATTTACTGTCCTCTAAAAAAAACTCAACATATAGCCATTATTGTCCAAATAACTGGCAACAAAAATGAGTACACCCTAAGTGAACATGTCAAAACTATGTCCAAAATGTCAATATTTTGTAGGGGCACCACTGTCATCTAGCACTGCCTTAATCCTCCTGGGCATGGAGTTCACCAGAGCTGCACATGTTGTTGCTGGCGTCCTCTTCCACTCCTCCATAATGACACCATGGAGCTGCTGGATGTTAGACACATGGTGCTTCTCTACCTTCCGCTTGAGGATGTCCCACATGTGCTCAATAGGGTTCAGGTCTGGAGACATACTTGGCCACTCCATCACCTTCACCTTCAGCTTCCTCAGCAAGGCATTTGTCATCTTGGCAGTGTGTTTGGGGTCATTATCATGTCGGAAAACTGCCGTTCGGCACAGTTTCTGAAGGGAGGGCATCATGTTCTGCTTCAGAATGTCACAGTACATGTTGGAATCCATGTTTCCCTCAATGAACCGCAGCTCCCCAGTACCAGCAGCACTCATGCAGCCCCAGACCATGATGATGCCTACAGTCAAGCATGGTGGAAGTAAGACACAATTTTCTTGGTACTCCTCACCAGGACATCATCACACATGCTGAACACCATCTGAGCCAAACAAGTTTATCTTATTCTTATCAGACCACAGGACATGGTTCCAGTAATTCATGCTCTTGGACAGGCTGTCTTCAGCAAACTGCTTGCAGGCTTTTCTTGTGAGCCAGCTTCAAAAGAGGCTTCCTTCTGGGATGACGGCAATGCAAGACGACTTGTTGCAGTATGCGGCGTATGGTCTGAGAAGCTGACCTTCCACTTCTGCAACCTCTAAACCAATGCTGGCTGCACTCATGCGTCTGTTGTTTGAAGTCATCTTCTGCACCTGACGCACAGCACGAGGACCTAACTTATTTGATCAACGCTTGCGAGGCCTGTTCTGAGTGGAACCAGTCTTGTAAAACCTCTGTATGACCCTGGCCACTGTACTGTAACTCAGTTTCAGGGTGTTACTGAACTTCTTATAGCCTCGGCCATCTTTGTGGAGAGCAACAGTTCTAATTCTCAAATCCTCAGAGAGTTCTTTGCCATGAGGTGCCATGTTGAACATCCAGTGATCAGTATGAGAGAATTGTACTCAAAGCACCAAATTGTAACTGCTCTAATACAAGATACACAAATTTGTATGGTCCTGTCAAGCAGAAAAAAAAAAAAAACATGAACATGATGAATAGGACATGTGGCTTTGCATGGTTAAACGAAGTATAGCTGTTATCACTTAGGGTGTACTCACTTTTGGCAGCTATTTTGACAATCATGGCTGTATGTTGAGTTATTTTCAGAGGACAGCAAATCTTTACTGCTGTACAAGCTGCACATTGACTACTCTAAAATATATCCAAGTTTCATTTCTATAGTATTGTCCCTTGAGGAGATATACTAAAATGTTTGCTGAACTGTGAGGGGTGTACTTACTTTTGTGAGCCACTGTATATTAGGAATGGGGAACATTTGCATCTGTTTTGTGATTTCACTGCATGTCACAGATATAGAGTGCTTTAATCAATGTCTCAGCTTATTAAAAAGCATAAAGCAAGCAAGCCATGTGTTCTGGTTTAATCTCCATGCACTCTTTGTGGATTTCAGTGTACATATTGGCCGTGGTCCTGTTCATCACTTCTCATGTGGTTTTTCTGAATACATTTGAATGTAATCACTCAGACTCACATCAGGTCTGATGGTGAACTGCTTCATGCATTCTCTCTGGGAAGGAAGTCTGGTCCCACCGGAATACCGATCAGCTATATTGCACCTGTTGTCTATGCTGAGACATCATCTTTATGGCTGATTAGAGTGGTGATTACTTCCTGATAGGGTGGACCGTTGGGTTTGCTGGAGCTAGTTCCACCGCAGCTCATTAGATGGAGGCCAGTGAAGTCTTACTAAGCAGAACTTGCAGAACGTTTGGACTGCAAAGTGCAACCGGCAGCAAAAACAGAAGAGAGAGAAGAACAAATTTTTTGATATGGTGGTTTCATCATTCTTTAATCTTCTGCATTACACTGCCTTTATGAAGTTTTTTGATGCAGTTTGATAGAAATACCTTCACAATGCCTGTAAAGGGGACATATTCTATATTTTTGTCGCATTTTATTATTTTTCCCCACATCCACTTAAAATGTTAATCAAAGTGTTTTTTGCACCACAAACAGTTGCCATTTAGTATTGCATGACCTTTTTTTTTTTCTTTTTTTTTGCAGTAGTTATTGCAAAAAATTCTATTTATGTATGTTGAACAGAAACCAAAAATATATATCATGAATTATATAATTTTATTTGGTAAATCTTATTTTTTTAAAAAAAAAACAGTAATGCTAAATTAAGTTTTAACCCATTAAAACCTGATCACACATCTGTGTGTGTTTACCTTTAAGACGTTTAAGGCGTTTTAGGCCTAAATGGGTTAAGGCATTTATGGTAGAATTCCTTATGCTTACTGAGTCCGACTGTCTTAAATGTATTGATGATAAAAAAAAATCTAGATATACAATTCATGCTAAAAAGCTACAACTAATAGAGTAAATATATGAATCTTCAGTCTTTAATTACTCTAATTTATTTATTTTTGCATGTATGTATGTATGTATGTATGTATTATATTATTTGTAAATTCTGTGTTTCAATGTCTGGCATTTAGTTTCATTGAATGGACTGGAATGATACAGTATGTCTACAAAGAACATCAACATCTTTTACTTGTATTTTAACTAAAGCAACTCTCTCAATACTGCATTCAAGCTGTGCATTTCATCAGTTCCTGTGAAATGAATCAGTGACCTCAGCATCGTTAGCAGCATGTTCTACCAGCTATGAGAAAAAAGCACATAAAAAAGCCACCATACAACCTTTTTAACTAAGAATAAACAATGTTTTTCATGAGCACAAAGCTGCACAGTCTCCACAGTTGGAGGGTGTAATGTGGGTGGTGCAAAAACTATATGTCATCCTCAAAACAGTCGTAAATGAAAGCTAAGGCTGTAATTAGAGAGTCTTACTAATTAATGAAACATGAAGCCAAAAAGGACCCCAAGCAGATTGTGACCTCAAACCTCCTCTGTCGTTACGAACTCTCAGTGGAAACACCAACTATGCACAGCGTGACACTTTTCTGGGGTTTAGACTCAAGGGCATCCTTGGATAGCACACAGACACATGGTGAATCACCTCCGCACCCATCCAGTGGGGTTTCTATGGATGAGTCATCCTCATTAATGGTCGGCTGTTCGGGAAAATCCGCGCAGCCGCAGAAACGCTCATGCACGCTCCGTCTTAGGCAGGATTCCCCTCTCTGCATGCCTAACAGAACCCCAGCAGCCATGCAGTGCAGCGGATGGAGTCCACAACATTGGCATTTCAGGTAGTTCATCTGCACGATGAGTCATCGACCGTATGGGCTGATCATGCACACATACTCAACCCGTTATTGCATGGCAGAGATGAACTGTGCAATAATAAGAACATTCAATCAAAGGTTAATGCGATGCATATTTTTATTCAAGATACATACCGCGTCCTTACCACATCTGCAATAGTAGCTGTCATTTTTCACACATTACCGACACATTTATCATCAGAGAAGTCGATAAGAACCCTGGAGGCATTTAGATGGGTTGGTTTCACAAAGCTATTATGTGGCTCTTTGACATCACTGACATTGAGCTTGTCCTGGCTAATGCTTCCCCAGCCTGTAATGATAACACATCTGAAAGGTTTTGAATGAGAAGACACGTTTGTCTTTGGCATGACATATTTCATTAGCCATCCAGACCAACCAATGCTGTTCCTGGGAAGAGCATTGCATTAAGATTAACGTCACCTGCAGACATGCTACATAACTTAATGAAAATATAAAAATACAAAAAGGGTTTTGTGTGGGGGTTAGGTTTATATAAAGTTTATATCATATATATATATGCGCTTCTATCTATCGATAGATAGATAGATAGATATAGGTATAGATATATTTCATAATATGCATTATATATATATATTTTTAGTGCTGTCAAATCAATTAATCTGTTTATATGTATATTTTTAAGATATATATTACATTATATACATTATATAAATTAAATGCTTATACATTAATACATTAAAATTATTTTAATGATATACATTAAATGCTTTTTTTTTTCCTTAATTCTTTTAACATTTCCTGTATGTAATGTCATGTCTCAGTTAAAACAATAAATGGAGATTTATTACAAATGAAAATCAAAAAATATTTTCCCCCACATATGTAACCTTTGAATTAAACCCCATTAAAATACAAAGTAATTGTGAAAATAACAGATTAAAAATGAGAATGAGTAGGAAAAAAAAGCATGTGAAAAATAAAGCCAAAATTCTGTTACTGTATTGTACATGTAATTGTATTAAATATTGAGTTAAATTATTTAAATGCATCCATCCAAGGGTCAATGCTTGTAAAGCGGTTTAGATGGTCTAGGCCAATGACATTTGCATGCATATAAACTACTGTACACATCAACCAGTGTTTGCTGTCTGTGTGTATGTTGTATTTCTTTACTGTAGTCAGCATGTGTTGCATCATTGCTTCTATTTAAAGTAGATTCATGCATCTCTGCTGTCTAACAAAATGACCTGTGCTCTCACATCATCAGGGATATAGACTTCAACCAAAAACAACAATGACAACGCGCTCATCACCACGGCAACCCGACTCATTGAGCTGCAGAGAGCAAGCTCGCCTAATGAGGGATACATAGTGTTCCCTCTCCGCCCGTGGCTGTGGCATGGTACAATTCACACCGCACCTGTTGATTTAGACTCCACTTTCAGACAGACATGACAGCAGACAGCTCACGTCTCAATTCATACATGCACTAGACTAACTGCATCCAGAGTACAGCATCTATTTAAGTCTTTTCTTTGTTCTCTCAGTGTTTGTCATTGCATTTCAGTGCATCGTTTAATCTAGGATGGCAGGGAGACCCAGAGGAAAACTGCAGAGATTGCTCTTTCATAGCTCGGGAGACTTCTCGGAGTCCTGAATTACAATACGTTTCCGCTTTGTCTGAGATGCGCCTACATTCCCTTAATAAAAAGACACAAATGACCTTCTTACATTTGGCAGATGCTTTTATCCAAAGCACTTTGCATGCAGAGTACACATTTTATCAGTTCATGCACTCAGAAGTCATAATTGTGACATGAAAAGTTGAAATTATTAGTTACAAATATGAGAAGAAATGTCAAAATTATGACTTACTGAGTTTTACGAGATAAAAGGCAAATTAGGAGATAAAAAGTAATAATTATGAAATAAAATGTCAAATCTATAATACACTAAGTTACAATTATATACAAAGTCAAAATTATGACAAAGTCATAATTACGATTTGAAAAGGGCAGAATGAGATAAAAAGTTGTGATTATGAAATAAAAAGTCAAATTTATAATATACCAAGTTACAATTCTACATAGTCATAATTATGACATACTAAGTCATAATTATGATTTGAAAAGGGCAAAATTATGAAATAAAAACTAATTTATAATACACTAAGTTGCAATTCTATAAAGTCAAAATTATGCCATAAGTCATAATTCTGAAATAAAAAGGCAAAATTGGGAGATAAAAATTAATAATTATGAAATAAAGTCAAATTTATAACATACCAAGTTACAATTTTATATAAAGTCATAATTATGACATACTAAGCCAAAATTACGATCTGACAAGGGCAGAATTATGAGATAAAAAGTTGTGATTATGACATAAAAAGTTATATTAAATTACAATTATATAAAAAGTCAAAATTATGACATACTAAGTCATAATTTGAAATTGAGATAAAAGGTCATAATGACAAAATATTATTTTGTCAATTATGAATTTGTCATAAATATGACTTGGTACCTCATAATGTCACCTTTTGTCATAATTTTGAATTGTTTCATTATTGTGACTGTCATTCTTTTCACTGTTTGTCACAATTGTCAAAAAATATTTTTTAGTAAATCTAATTATGAAAAAGTCAACATTATGACAAATCTAAAGTTTGATATAAGTCATAAATGACAAAAAAATACTTTTTATATCATAATTTCTGACTTTGCATCTCATAATTTAATATTTTGACATAATTTTGACTTTTTTTCATATTTATGACTTTTTGCCATACTTTTGACTGTCCATGTAATGTTCATATAGCGTCAAAAATTATGCTTTAGCAAATTTAATTATGACAGCCAAAATTATACTTAGTACTGACTTAGTATCTCACAATTTTATCTTTTTATTTCGTAATTATGACTTTTGTCAAAATTTCTACTTTTTATGCTATAATTAGATTTACCAAAGCATTATTTTTTTCTTATGTAGCAGAAATGGCTTTCATAGATTCAAACCCATGAGGTACTCAACAAAATGAAACTACTGTACAAAATGATGTTTGTGCTCATATGGAGATTCTCGATTGCATGCTTTTGGTTTCGTTAAAGTAAATCTGAGAACATTTTGAGTCATTATGGAGATCAGACACTACGGAGGAGACATACTTGAGATTACTAGGGTCTTCTGAAACACAAATGTAAGCAGAATTCTCCATTTTAGTCTATCTGCTTTGGAGAAACAACTGTGATTTTTCTGTCCTAAGGGTATAGGTTTTTGAGAAATCTCAAGAAGGTGGGTGCAGATGTTGGCCGTAAACCTTCAAGCTTATATGAGCGAAAGTGACCTGGAGCAGGGAGAGATTGATATCTGCAGTAATTTGAGTAAATTTCTGCCCAGCGCAAGACGTGGCATGAAGTCAAGCCTCATTACAAGTATTAGTCAAACATTTATGCCTGCTGTTCGAAAGACCAAAAACAGCCAACGATTTACTGTAGGTTTCTCTCCTGGAGGGCATTACTGATAATTCAACCACCATAAACAACTTAGAAAATAATACTGCCACAATGCAACAATAGCATAAACGTCTTTTATACTAGTCTTTTTTTAACCGTGCATGACTGTAGTCGTGCCTTCCTCCCCCGCATGCACGGATGACGTCATCATCGCTGGCAGAAGGCGGGGGTTGTGATTATTTTGTTTATCACAGTAGATATTATTCATATTTTGATGTATTCCTCTACAGTAACTGTAATTGTGACCGTCGCATTGGCCTTTTGAAATCGTGATTAATGAAACGCCCGAATCCGTGCAAACGGTGCGACGGTTTTGACTTTGCCAGCCAAACACAATGTCAAAGTTAATGGAATGTCAAGGAAATCCTTCAAAATCTGGATAATCTGTGATATCTAAATCTTTCCACTAAAACCACCCCAGGCGGTTATGACTTGGCAGTCAAAAGAGGGAAAGGATAACAAGCAGCAAACATGTTTGGCTTTAACACCAGAGAGAAAACTGCATCTCCTGCTGGATATCACCTGCGAGACAAATGCTACTAAAGCAGAACATGCAGGCATGAAATTTTGGAGACGTAAAAGAGAGCAAGACATTGAAATGATTTTGTTGCACTGCACATACTCTTGGCTTGGCTATTTCGAAAAGTATATAATTGATTTTTTTTTTTTTGTATTCAAGTACAAAAGTGTGATGAGTGACAGCGCATCATATATTCTGCAACAATGCAATATAATAACATGGCTGGCAAACATATAGCCTGTACTTTATAATAACAAACATTCAGGATGATCAGTCTGTCTGGGTTTATACACAGGCTAGGGGGGTTAAACAGCACGGTGTGACTGTGAACTTGAAAAAGTGTGACTTTATGAATAAGTTAGAAGGCAAACCTCAGCTGTTGACCTTCTGATGTCCTCAGAGATGCTGCCTATTTAATTCTGCTTGAGCAAAGTTCACATCACCATAGAAGAAAAACTGTGCATTTAGAGCATCCAATATAGAGTCACAGTACATGGTTTCCTGATCAGATCTATTTAACTTTAAAACACATATGATTTATTCTATACATTTGCATATTAGGTCAAACAGGTGTCATAGATTCAATATCCACTCACTGTAAATGATTTTGAACAGCTGGCCGTAATATTACCTAGTTCAGAGAACTTCAAAGTAATTCAAAGCACAGTTCTGTCTTCACTTAATTACTTTAATGCAGCACAGATCAACAAAAAAACTCCAAGCTTTTAGTTTTAAATGTAAAACTAAAGGAATCTTTTGTGTAGTTGACAACAACAGTTTTAACAATACAATACAATACAATACAGGTGAAATGCTATTAAAATGAGCCATACAAAAAGATGCTGAGATTTGCAATGTTTTTCATAGTCGCTGGACAGGTCATTTCTGTAAAATGGGTAGTCCCCATTTATGTTTTCTGGCACATATTTTAACATAAAATGGATGAAGAGCCCTGACATAACACGCATAAAAAGCCTGGAAATTACATTTTAAATCTGCTTCAGGTGAATTACCAAAAGGTTTCCAGTTTTTAAATGGATTTTATTGCTCGATATTGGATAGTACCAGGACTTATTTTCTCAGTTCAAACAGTTAACCCCTTCTTTGTTCCTTTCAAAAATACTGAACAGATATCCATCATTTTACTATATTAAGGAATAGAAAAAATTATTTATAGAATGAATATATCTGTATTTTATTGATAAATTCAATTCAATTCAATTAAAATGACAATAATTTGATTAAATCACACCAATGTTTATACACATTTTACCTGAATTAATTACCTTTTTTTATTTTTAAGTGCTGTAAAGCCTCATTTTACTTAAAGCATGCCAATTTTCACAAAATGTAATAAGTCCTGGTATAATCTACTTGTTTCTTTGTGAACCGTGAAAAAAATGGGCAAACAGTACAGATTTATAATATTGCTAATGATATTAGTCTTTTACTAATGCATGTATGATTAATATTTTTAAAATATTTAGACTACAAGGTACAAAAGCTGTTAATTAGGCAGTACCCTTTCAAAAGGTACTAATACGTGCCATTTAGGTACTAACATGTAATTTTTAAAGTACTAATATGTAGCTTTAAGGTACTAATATGCAACCTTTACGGGTGAAAAGGTACAAGGGTGTACCTTTTCAAAGGGTACCGTCCCAGTGACAGCTTTTGTACCTTTTTTCTGAGAGTGTATTTTGTCTATGTCATGCAGGCCTTTGGTGTTGATCCTCTGTGGATGGTACTGTGTCAACAAATATCGCTGACTAGTCATTCTATAAGCTTGTTTCAGGTTTATTTTCACGAAAGCTCTATACAGACACAGGACGGGATGAGCACATGACTACAGAGGCAGCGTTTCACTCAGCTGCTTACACAAGTAGGCAGAATCCGAACACATTATGCAATGCCCCACGGAAAGGGCTAACCTGTCCATGCCAGAGCACCTTATTTTAGACGTGTAAACCCTTCTCATGGGAACACAATCTTTTCCCGGGAGGCAGCTGTTTGACTGAGGCCTTGGACCCCTTCAGAGAAAGCGAGCGTCTGGCTGAATTGTGTGGTTGAGAGCGATCTCTGGAGAATGCAGAGCCCGGCATGTGTTTTATATGAAGGCATATCCGGAGAGATCAGACCTCAACCACGGGGTATTTTTTGAGCTTGAGGGTAGAAAAAGGAGGGATAGAGAGGGAGAAGAGAGAGTGAGAGAGAGAGAGAGCGCGAGACAGAGAGAGAGAAAGAGAAACTAAATAATAATTTTAACTAAATTTAATTTAATTAATTTAATTTTAACTAAATACTGCCATGATTGGAACCTAGATGTTAACATCCAAAAAACTAAGATTATGATATTTCAGAAAAAAAACAGAAATCTAGAACATAAACATATATTTACTTTAAACAACACCACACTTCAACAAGTGCTCAAAAAAGTCACCTTTGTGTAATGGTGTCAGATCTGACTAACCAAGCACTCAATATCACCAACCCTGAAAAACATAGAAGAATCAAAGAAATTATGAATGAAGAGCAGGAGACATACATACAGCACTGGAAAGAACAAACCAAAGACCAAAGTCGTCTCCAATGTTATCTGAAACTAAACAGAGAGTACAGTCTGGCTGACTATCTGGTCTCAGTCAGGAATATAACACACAGACATTTACTGACGAAGTACAGACTTAGTGACCACCAGCTGGCCATAGAAAGAGGACGGCATAAAAAGACGTGGTTACCTAAAGAAGAGCGAATCTGTAACGAATGTAGATCAGGATCAGTTGAGAAGGAGGAACACTTCCTCCTCCATTGTGACAAATACACGTCCTTAAGAGACGCACTGTACAGTCAAATACAGCAGATTATTCCTGAGTTCCAGCCACTCCGTGAAAAGGACAAATTAAGAATATTACTTGAAGGACCTACTTCCTCTTTGGTAGCACATCATATTTATAAATGCCAAACTAAGAAGTAAAGAGTGAACACATCTGCATTAGTAGTACCATTAATATATATATATATAAATAAGCAATATGAATTGAATTGAATTGAATTGAGAGAGAGAGAGAGAGAGAGAGAGAGAGAGAGACTGTGCTCCTAATGGATACTAGCATGCTGCTTACTGTGTACTTTGTTAAACTCAAAAGGTATTGTAAAATCATGACTTTAAAATCATAAAATTATCAGAATTTTGACTTTTCTAATGTCATAATTTTTATTTTTGTCAATTTTGACTTTTGATTTTAGCTTAATGTAATAATTTAAATGTCGTAATTATGACTCTCATAATTTGTCAATTTAGACTTGTGTAAAATTTTGACTCATAATTGACTTATGAACTTTTTTTGATAGTTTTGAGTGTTTGTCAATCTCTACATTCTGTCATAATTATGTTTTCTGTGCTATAATTTATACTTTTCATGCCATAATTATGACTTTTTATCTCATAATGTGTCAATTTAGACTTCTCATCATAATTTTGACTGTCAAAATTTTGACTTATGAACATTTTGTGATAGTTTGTCATAAGCTCTACATTTTGATGATGTAATTATGTTTTCTGTGTCATAATTTATACTTTTATGTCAATGACTTTATCGCGTCATTATCACGGTTTGTTTTAATGTAGAATTTCTGTCAATTTCAGCTTTTAAATGTCATTATTATGCTTTTATGTCATAGTTTAGACTTTTAATGTCATACTTATGAATTTATCTCACAGTATTGACTGTCATAATTTTGAGTGTTTGTCATAATCACAACATCCTTTCTCATAATTGTTTTGTCATAATTTGCACTTTTCATATCAATTTAGTTATCTCCTAATTATCTCATAATTTATCAATAATTTGTCATATGTTTGGAATTCTGTCATAATATCAACTTATGTCATAATTTAGACTTTTTTTAATGCCATATTTATGTTTTTGTGTCATATTGTAGACTTTTTACCACATGAATAAATAATATTTCAAACAATTAACATTTCAAACAGTAGTATGCTATATTGTTGTGACAATATTTTATTAAATTAGTCACATGACCTCATTCACATTTGTTTCAAAAAGACACAGCAACACCAATGGCATGAGTTTGGGGACGGGACATCGGTTGCCTGACCAATGGCAAACAGGATGTTTTCCAATTTATGTTCAATGTCAAATTACTTACTCGCAACACTGAAAATGTAACACTTTAAAGTTTTCTTGCACTGAGCTCTGTTTGCATAATATATATACTTCAAAACAGTGAAAGTACAATACTATTCCAAACAAAGCCAGTGAGACAGAAAGGAAGAGGATAGAGTGGAATACTAGCATACTGCTTAATCCATACTGTGCATACTGAATGCTGCCTACTATTATTTAAAAACAAAATGTGAAATAGTATGAATTGTCCTATAATAAACACTGCAAACATGCATTGTTGTCACTATGCACATATACTGTAAACATACTAAAAGTAGTATGCTAGTAAGCTATTCCAAAATAGCCAGGGTCTAGGAGCCACTGTGGGAAAGCATCTGGACAGCCTCCAAGCCTCCCTTTACTAACCAGGCATGAAATTCCTGCAGCAGCGAGCAAAATGAAAGAGTGCGTATGTTTGTGCGTGTGTGTGTGTGTGTGTGTTTTCAGACAGTTATAGAGTAAGAGAGAGAGGGTGTCCCGTACACAACAAGCACAGAGGAGGGCAACATGTAATCATAATGACCGAGCCGAGAGGAAGTGGGATGATGCAACATAATGAACATAAACGCAGGAATGCAGGGAGACAGAGAGAGAGAGGTAAAGAGGAGGACAGAAGGAAACTTAATGGCTTTTCCATTTGTCAGGAATGTGCTGACGAGCATGTCTCCTCAAATTAAAATACAAAGAGACAAAACGGAGAACATGCACAAACACATGGTCGATAAAATCACCTGGCGCTGGAAAACACCAATTAACAAGCATGGCTGGTGTTCGGCACATGACCTCACCATTGCATGACTAATTCAAGGAGTGCTGTGCAGTTATTATGACTGAAAGATTTCAGAATACAGATATTTTACATATCTTAACATTTGACAATTTGACCAAATAATCAGTTAAAAAAAAAGATGGGTTAAAAATCACACTTGGCAAATGTAATAGGCCATTAGAAAATATACTGCATATATATATACAACTTCTTTCTCATAGTTGCACAGTCTACTAAGAACTGCGACTTTAAATATAGCAATTTTGACTTTATATCTTAGAATTGAGATGAAGTCGTCAGATTTGTGAGTCGCAATGCAAAAAGTCGCAATGAAATAAAAAAATAGTCTTTTGGCAGATAAAATATTTTATATATGTTTTGTAAAATTGTTTATCACACCACAAATTAAATGTTTTTAGAATTTTGACTAGTTTTGGGGAAAGCTACTTTTAAAAGTAATGCATTACAATATTGCGTTACTCCATTAAAAAGTAACTAATTGAGTTACTTACTCTATATGGAAATCACAGCGTTACTTTTGCATTACATTTGATCACCTGAGCTGGGCTTGCTTATTTGATTTTTTAACAAAAAACACAAAAGTTATATTTTTGGCAACTGTAAAGGCCCTTTCACACCAAAAGTGAAATTAATAATCCTCAGGCTGAAGGAAGTGCCTCTGCACATCACTCTCAATTTCTCTCAACACGAGGACAGGAGACGTGGCAGTAATGAATAAGAAAACAAAGTAACTTGCGTTACTTATTTCGAAAAGTAACTCAGACATTTTGCTACAAATTTAAAATTAAAGGTGTAGTGGGACATTTCGGAAAATGCTAACTTTAGCCTGATAGCACTGAAAGCGAACGTCCCACCCTCCCTGCAATCGCCGTCCAAAGCCACGCCCCCTGAGCACCCACGTACGCAAGAGAGCGAATACCAGAGACAACATTAAATTACTACATCAACAGTTTCCAATAACAGTCCTCACGCTCTCCCCGCTCTGCACATTTCATATATCTTATCACTTCTGACTTTTGTTCTTTTTGACCGTAAGTCATAAGTGCCCTGCGAAGTGGACATCTCCAGATATTCCGCCATGATTCCAGTTCAAAGCATGTTCCATACAAAGGGCAATAAAGTGTGCAAGATGTGAATTTAAATTGTATTTATTTACAGAGGTATATTATGTCACACTTCTCTATAAAGTTTCGTTTGTGTGTAAAGACGCTGCGCAGTGCAATCTGCGAATGAATGTACCGAAGTGAAATAAAATTCCGACGGATTTTCCATTGCTCAGCGAGTAGGGAGCAATGAACACTGTGTAGGGAGCATGTCAATCGGAACACAGTTCATGCACGTAGCTCTCTTCTAATAAGCTGGTTGTCTGATTCAGGTGTGTTAACTAAACGAGACTAAGCAAAATATGCAAAACGGGGAGCGCGAGGACTGGGATTGGGAACCGCTGGGCTACATCATGTGTCATTCACCGGTGAGAAAACATAATAGTGCAGTTAGTAAAAGTATTACAATACCAGGAAGGAAGATCGGGTTGTTGATGTTTGCCTGCCATTCTTGCTCTATCTGCAGGGTGCACAGAGGTATGCAAATACATACGCTGACAGACAGGTAGGAAAGACAATTAAAACACTCGGATCGAGTGTTTTGATTGGACGAACATTTCTTGGTCCTACACCTTCCACAGAATATATATAAATACAGATAAATACATTTAGACCACTTAACTTAATGATTGCTATCAGGATGTGAAGAGACTTTCAACCAGAATAACAAAAAATGTTTCTGAAGACAATCACCTATGATACCTTTAATGTGTTATTTTACTAGTTACTTGAAAAAAGTAATCCGATAACTCAACTTGCATACTTACTTGTAATGTGTTACCCAATTTTGACATTGTGTCATAATTTCAACTTTATTAATATGGCATAATCATGTTTTTCATGTCACAATTATGGCTTTTTATCTCATATTTTTTGATGTTCTGCATTGTAATTTTGACTTTTTAAAATTGTTTTCACATGATCATTTTCACATTTCATTACATAATTATTACACTTTATCTCATAAATAGGCATCATTTCAAACAATAAACATCTGCATAGCCCAGAACTGTGAGGAAAAAAGTCAGATTTGTTCACTCATCACACTAGAAATGAAGGTCAGGTTGAGCACACTGCATTGTGGGAGACAGTGTGCTGTAATATATAGAATGCATATTTTGGTAAATAATAGGCCATCTTTTGATTTTGTACTACATATAGAAAATTATTATGTGCCCAGTATATACACTGCACACTACTTTTTTAAAACGCAACTGAATGTACATTTTATCTAAAAATGTCTTCACTCTTGGCATTCTGATGAAATGCAATGAATAAAAAAATGTTAAAAACAACAGGCTTATTTTTTTGTAAAAACAGAACATTAGAAATAGCCATTAAGGTTGAATGCATTGCATTGTGGGATACAGTGTGCTCTAGTTTAGATACTGCACTTTATGGAAATTATAGTAGGCCATCTGGGGATTCTGTACTACATATAGAAAAGCAATTTGCATTCTGTGCACTGCAAGTATACTGCATACTACTTTTTAAAAATGCAATTTTAAGCCTATATTTTATCTAAAATGTGCATGCAGTGGGATAGAGTATAGATATAATCAATTAATGTGCATTTTTTGTAAATGCACATGTTAGCTAACGTAGTCATCCTGGTATTTTAAGCACACACAAATTCACATACATGTGCACAATATACTTATGTACTGCAAAAACAGTAAGATTAGAATTATTCTGAACATATCAAATGTCTTTCAACTGCAACTGACTTCATGCAATTGCATCTGCCATGACCTTTAACTGAAGGTTATCTGGCAGAGAGATATGCATTAATCACCACACTTTTGTGAAGCATCGACAGTGCGATCAGTCTTCCTGATTGGCTGAAGATCAAGCAATCAATGATAACGCAACAGAAAGACGAGTTATTCAAGGGCAACAGAGAAACCTGAGCCCTCAGGATGATCAAACCGACAATATTAGACTTGTCTAGCTAACAAGATGACAATATCTATTTCAGGATAATGACATCATATCCAGTGCCGCAGGTTCATTGATATAACACTCGCTCCATTCACGACTGCAGGATGACTCATGTTATGGTGAAGGTTATTTTCATATCTGTGGTCATCCAAACTCTAGTTTCACTGGTGTGACTACCTTAGGATTAATCACACAAGAGGAACTCTGTGACTTCAAAAATCGCACCACTATCACATCCATGCTGATGATATAACTATACATAAATACTGTAGAAGTTATTAATAAAGAAGTAAAGAAAATACTATGCAAATACATAAAATACTATGACAATGTTTCTTAAACCACAGGCACTTTTTGTGCCAAGGTATTAAAACTTTTTCTTTTTTATATATATATATATAAAGGTCACAAAACTGTCTTTAAAAAGTTTACTATTCCTTCATAAATATTTTTTCATAAGCTTTCTTTTTTTTTTTTGCATTTTACCCCCATACCATTTCCAGACTTTCAATCTTAAAATATTAAAATACATCATAAAAATATTACAACAAATTTAAACATTGGTTATTTTTGCTTCTTTTCAAATGCGTTTTTTTATATTTTACCCTCATACCATTCCTATAATAATACTTATATGATGGATTTTCCAAAAAAAAAAAACAACAACTACGAGAATCTAAGAAAAAAGTGAAGTAATCATAATTTTCAGAAATTAAACAATAATTCCCAGGCCAGGGGTTAAATTGTATTAAATCTTATAGGCTTTTTTCGTTTATTTAAAGGTCCCAAAACTTGAAAACATTAAAAATACCTTCAATTATTTTTAAATGCCTTTTTTTTTTTGTATTTTACTCTCATTCCATTTCCAGACTTTTAATCTTAAAATATGAAAATCCATCATAAAAATCCATCAGTTTAAACTTCAATTATTTTTGCTGCCTTTTTTGTATTTTACCCTTAGTTAAAGACCTTCAATCTTAAAATTTGAAAAATACTAATTAATTAATTAATTATTTATATGATGGATTTTCATTTTTTAATATTAAACATCTGGGAATTGTGAGGGCAAAATATAAAACAAAAATCTATAATAATCTAAAGAAAAAGTGAAATATCAATTTTCAAGAACTAAGCAATAGCTAATAAATTTTGTAATTTAATCAATTTCAACTGAATTTCAATACTTATTGTAAAAATTACTTAAATAATAGCAATTTTGCCTCTAATAAAGTATTTCAAAGTTAGTGTACTTGGTAACCAGGGAGACAAAAGCCAGTAAAGAGCTTGAAATGAAAAGAGACATGCATGTGTGAAGAAAACAAATCATGGTAAACACCAGTTATCACAGAATAAATTATTGTGTGTCATTTCCAACTAAGTTGTAATTTTGTTAAATTATGCAAAAAAGGTAAGAAAAGATTTAACTGTGTGCATTTACAGTAGTATACAAACAAGCTAGCTATGACGTAAGCTGTCAAAAATGTTTGAAATGCCATTAAAATGCCGTAATACGTAATTAGAGATGTGGTGGAAATGAGACTTCAGAAGTTTCAGAAAAATAAAAATGACTGATTAATTCATCACTTATATATCACAGTGTGAAAACATAAACTACTAATACACTGATTGTGTTGTGACATTCATATATATATATATATACACACACACACACTATAGAAACCAGAATTGCTCTCAGCCAAACATGACTTTCTTATTTTGCCCATAATAGAGTGAAATCGATGACCAATCATCACACAAACACTCTATTCTTAGCCTGCGGTTGTCCTTGAGTCAGGTTGAGAGCGTGTTAAGAGCCATATTCTGTTACACCCAGGATAAAACACAAGGACAGTTGAAGGAGAAACTCAGGAAACAGACAGAGAGTCATGAGCCGTGCTCACGGCAGTAAATCACTCCATTATCTTTCAGAGCTGGATATCTTTGTCAATGAAACAAGTGTTCAACAGCACGCGTTCATCTGAAATATCTTCTTTCAATAAGAGCCGGGACAGTATGGAAGGTAAAACAGTGCTGAGGTGATCTACATTTCTGTACCTCAGACTAGAAAAATTAAACAGCCTTGGATCCATTTACAGAAAATGAGGGCTAGGTGGAATAATAAAATCAATTTATGCATCACAAAAGCCAAATCTGACTTGAACAAAGCAAGTCGGTCTTGCAGAGGTCAGTTCTTTGTGTCTGACGTCGGTGTTCTTTTTAAGTATGTAATTTAATCATTGCACTAAAAAAAATTAATGCCATTTAAAATGATTTCATAGTCGGACACACCACTGTGACCTAAAGTGCAGAATATTTTTGATGCTCAATTTAATTTAAAGGGATAGTTCACCCAAAAATGAAAATTCTGTCATCATTTACTCACCCCTCAAGTAGTT